>JAVJIF010000022.1:0-243865 GCA_038442645.1 Agave tequilana | reverse complement strand
TCTGCCTCTGCTCATAACTCCCCGTTTAGTATGTTACACGTTATGAATGTGGAAGATGTTGACGCTACGTACTGATGGCAGAAATCAAGGTGATCTATCATTGGAGCCTCAGTCACAGAGTTGGAGGCTCTTGGGGTGGGAAAGATCTCGAGAAGGTAAAGACCTTGGAGTGGCAGAAGGCAACTCCGAGATGGAAGGGTCTTCGGGAAGAAGGACGATCTCGGGAAAGTTGGATGTGGCGGAAGCTAACCATGGCGGAAGCTGTCTTTGGGAAAATGAATGTGCTGGGGATCCGAGTTAGACTCTGGGAAATGTAAACTTCTTCGGGAAAGTTCTCGGTATCAGGGACATGTGTCGTCATCCTAATGATGGTCAAATTTTGACCGCTACAACTACTGTAGTGGTCAGATTCTGATCTTCATCAGGACCTCAACATGTTTCTCACTTCATCAGGAATTTCCCGAGCGAAATAGCAAGCCTGAGCACATCCCCAAGGCCACTTCAGCCAGGCCCGCGGGAGAAAACCTGAGCACCTTCCCGGGAACACTTCAGCCAAGCCAGAGGAGAAAGCCCGAGTGCCTCCCTGAGATCACTTCAGCCCAAGGAATTTATCTAGATGAAGAACTTTGGGGAAAGCACTTTGCGGGTCGGGAGTCCCAATTCTCACAACGCAAACCCACTACGAAGTCTTCCACTTCCACCACTGGATACAGCTCACCAGCGGGATTCTGCGATCTATGGAGTCAATCACACTGCCAGATCACTCCCACGTTTTAAACTCTATAATGCCTCCAATCCAGCACAGGTCGTTACGAACTGAGGTGGATATTTCTGCATGTCAATCACAACAACCAAACGCGATAATCAAGGCAGTTAAAAGAAAATCACAACATGCAAATCATGGGGTTATGGAGATCCACACGACTCGCTCTATCAGTTATGACCCTCAGGGTATTTATACGCTGAGCTAGAAGAAATGAGTGCCATGCCAGACGATCTAGCTTAGAAAGACGGTAAACAGAAGATAGATCTACAAGTTCCCTGTAATGTTTGCAAACTAGTGTTCTGTGTTGAAATTTTTATGGTCAACCTATAAGCGAAACAACCCCAACTCCCGTGGTGTGAAATTGACCCTTCAATTAATCGTATCAGAAAATCTCCACCACAACTACCAACCAAAAACACAGTTTTTGATGGCCAAGGAGAGCCGGGACGTAAAACTTCGATCATGGTCATGCCTAAATGTCCCATTATTTGCACTTATCAGTTAAAGCGGATAAGGTGGAAAATTTATTATCAGAAACTCAAAAGAAAATTTCTAGACCAATACAATGAGACATGAAAGACCATGAATCCATGATGATAGCACCAATCTGTCACATTGCACTCCATGATGATAGCAACATTTCTGGACATTTAGTTTCTTGACTAATTCAGGCATTTTTTATATTAAAGAGGCATTTTTATATGTAAAGATGTCAATTTGTCGAATTACAAGAACAAAAGCCAAATTAAACCCTAAGCGGCAACCACCTGACTTAAATGTCTAAGTATTTGTGGCATATTCGTTAAACCAGATAAGATCAACTGATTAAAAAAAAAATTGGAATAAATAACTAAAACCTTAGATACATCGGCAAACAACTTGAAGAAAATAAAAATGAGACATAAGGCATCAAACGCCAGCTTTTTGAATCAAATAACCCAATTGACACCAAACTACACAAAGCCTAAGTAGTGAACAACTCACCTGCGCAACAATGGCAGCGAAGGACATGCCAAGCGGAAGGGCGAGATCTTGAAGGCCGCCGTCATCGTCGCCCTTGCCGCCGCCGCCGCCGCGGCGGGGGTGCCCCCCCGCTTGCCACGGTTGCGATACGAGGACGACGCCGTCGTAGTTGAAGAGAAGGAGGTGGAAGATAAAGAGACTCTCTTGGGTTTCAAAATAATTACCCCCCGCTTCTTCTTCTTGAAAATGAGGCGCCTTGGGGCGACAGCTTCTTCTTCTTCTTTCTGATTCCCGCGCGGATTTGTTGTAATGTTAGGGTCGCCCCCATCTTCCTCCGCCACCGCCGCCGCCGCGGCGGCAATCTCTTGAGGGGTTTCGGTTGTGGAGGATTTTGAGGAGGAGCACGGGGAGAGGAAGAAAGCCCGAGAGGGTTCCATAGAATTTTTTGGAGGCTGAGATGAATGAAGAGAGGAATCGAATTGAGCGTGCGTGCTGCTTGGGGGCAAGAATTGGGGAAGGAAACAAAAAAGAGGGCTTTTGCTTGAGCCGCCGAACGAATAGACGCGTGGAATTGGGGAGCGGATATTTCCACCCCAAAAATTAATTCTGGCACCCTTGTGCTTAAGCCACCCCAAATGTGATAAAAGCATTAAAAAAATCAAAAAAAAATACCAAAATACCCTCAGGTTCTCTCCCCCCCTCAAAAAAAAAAAAAAAAAACCCCGCCCGCCCCTCCTCCCCCTCCTCTAGAGGTCGAACAGACGAGGGAGGGAGATCGGGGAGCTGGGGGTTGGGCAGAGGAGAGGGTGGAGGCGGGGAGAGGAGGAGATCGAAGAGGGGGAGTAGGAGGAGACCGCGGAGGTGAAGGAGGAGATCAGAGAGGGGAAATGGAGGGAGGCCGCGGGGGAGGAGCGGAGGGGGGAGTCGGTGGAGGAAGGAGGGGGGAGGCCGCGGGGGGAAAGAAGAGCATTTTAGTCATTTCAATTGGGGTAAAAGGGGAATTAAAAAAATGGGTTTAAGTGAGGTTTCAGAATTTTTATTTTTTTTTTTGGGTGGGGGGGGGGGCTTAGGGGCGAATAACTGCTCTCGTGAAATTGAATTGCACTCTCTCAAATTTTCAAAAAAGATGTTGTTCAAAATTTAAATTTTAAATGATTTTTTCTCTATTGTTGAATCTTAGACGACTGTTTTGTCGAAGTGACAGCAGCAAGTCATAAAATGAGAATGAAAAAAGATCAAGAAAATGAATAACAAAAAAAATACATTATGTTTTATGATGCTTAGTTGGTAATATGAAAGTATAAGTGGGAAAATATATCGTGTTTTATGATATTTTGTTGCTAATGTAAAAACGATATTTGATTGGTAATATAAAAGTGTAAGTGGAAAAATATATTGTGTTTTACGGTGTTTGATTGGTAATGTAAAAGTATAAGTGGAAAAGTGCACCACAATATTAAGTGTAGCATGATTTAAATATTACAAATATTATTAATTATTATTGAAAATTAAATATATTAATAAATTTTAAATAAAATATTAATAATTTTAATATATTACTTATAATAATAATATTAATAAAATATTACATTAATTAGTAAAAATTGATAAAATGTTAACTAAACAAATCATTATAAAATTTTAAGAATATTAATAAAATATAAATAAAATCTTAAGAAAACAAATTAAATATTATTATAATATTATGTTAATAAAATATTATAAAGTATTATATAATATTATAAAAATATAAATTATTATTATAATTAATACTAATGTGTATTAATATAAAATTGATAAAATAAAATAAAATTATAATATAAATATAAAAAAAATTATATAATAAAAAGTATATTATAATATTAATAAAGTATATATTTATATTATAAAATTAATAAAATTAAATATATAGTAGTTTATATTAAAACATAATATTAATAAAATGTTAAATATTAAGAAAATAGTAAAATATTAAGAAAATATTAAGAAATTTGCTATAAAATATTAAATGACAATATTAAATTAAATATTAAATATTAATATTAAAACAATATCAAAAATAATAAAAAATGAAATATTTAAAAATTAAAAAATAAATTATTAAATAAAAATTAAGTACTATAAAAATATTTTAAAAACTAATATTTAATAATATTAAATTATATATTAATTATCAAGTAATTGCTTTGAATTGTAAGTGTACTACAAGCGGGGGAGTTACATGACCACAAAATTAACTTTAGCAGCTGCAAGTGGTAAATTGTGGGTGTAAAAGTGGGACAATATGACCTCAAAATTAACTGTCGCAACTGCAAATGAGAAAATGAAGGTGATCATTTTGCAAGTTGTTTTGCAGCAAAACAAACAACGGAAAAATGAAAAAGAGGTTTTACGACTTGTAATTTTATGAATTGCAGCTCAAAACAACACACCTCGATATAAATAGTAGTTATGTAAGACTTGTACTAGTATATTGCTGTTGACGATGAAAAACTAACTGATCGGCTACTGCCAACTGGCAAAGGAGAGTGGAGAAGGTAGGAGGAGAGAAAAAATGAGGAAGAATGAGGGGGAGGTGAGAGAGGAAGAAAGAAGGAGACACACTGCACTCTCTCTCTCTCTCTCTCTCTCTCTCTCTCTCTCTCTCGCGTCACCGTCATCGCCGCTCTTTCTCACGCAGATAAAGACGCATGGACAGACGAACAGAGTTTCTACATAAGTCATGGGAAAAATTTCTCTTCAGCCAGTTTTGACTAGAAAAAACCTCTTAAAAACTTTCAAATGGATCTTATAACTTACAGGATATGAAGAACAAAAGGTTTTATGACGAGGCCAGGAGCTTGGCACAAACTTCCAGGGTAATGATTAATGATAAATGAGAACTGTTATTAAAATTTGATAACTTCTGACAATATTTTTCACTCAACTGAGCTTATTTGGTTCATGTTATGTTCCATAAACCTCAGTCTGAAGAGAAAAGCTTGGACGGTTTTGCCGATGATCATCATCAAAAGCTTTAAAAATTCTCATGCATGTCATCAGTAAATCTAAACCTAGACTGGCAAGGTATCAAATTTGTCCTGTTATTCATCATGGTGGGTAAATTTCTTAAACCAAAGCAAGAAAACTATATGTTGAATTTTTACCTTTCCCACAAAAGAAACAAAATATAAATCGAAATAACTATTGAGTAACTATCTGCATATTGGGATTCAAGAGAAAATAAAAAATAAAATCAAAACCACAAACACAAAATTGCAAATATGGATATATTTAAATAGAAAACTCAACCTTTCGTATTTCACATACCATCACAAAATGAAATCAAAATAAAAAGAAAAGATCCATAATCATTAAATAATAAAGAACATTGATGTCCCAACTGTTGTATACTAGTCTACGGACTAATATACTATAATCTAAAATTTTAAGTGAAGAATGGATCTTATTCAACTTTTCTTTCTTTCTTGCTTGCTTGATAAAAACAAATAGATACACTAGCCTTTTATAGGCTTCAAAGAAAAACTTATAAGAATACTAATCATCTACTTTAATGTCATGACAATAATGCATATATGACTCTTTAACTTCTCCAATTCATAGTGATTTTTCATTTCTCCAAATTGATGATGACTCTTCATTCCTTCTAATTGAAGATGATGACTCTTCATTTCTCTCAAATTGATGATGACTCTTCATTCCTTCTAATTGAAGATGATGACTCTTCATTCTCTCAATTGATGATGACTTTTCATTCCTTCTAATTGAAGATGATGACTCTTCATTTCTCTCAATTGATGATGACTCTTCATTTTTCCTAATTGATGATGATGACTCTTCATTTCTCCAAATTGATGATGATGACTCTTCATTTCTTTACCTTATGGTCTCTTCTTCTTCCAAAATTAATGTCATAAAGACATTTTTATTTGATATTCCAACACCAACTACCACTGCTATGATGATAACCAGGTCTTCCCAGTGTGTATCACTAGTAAGTTGAACTGCTAAGCTGTCGCTCCCATTCATATCCTAAGGTTTAGACATATTCAACTTTCAATTGATTATCTTGGTTGGTCAAATGAAAAAAAGGTTTTATTTTATTTCACAACTCTCTGCCTATCAATATCCTAAAGCTTCAATCAACTCCTACACTTACATTTCTCATTTGCCACTTGACAAATCCACCATATAGACTATGATACACACTACCTGAGCCTTGCATGTGATTTATGAACCAATATAAAATTACATGCAAGATTAGATTTCTCATCCCACATGGGTAACAACTGGAAGATCGAAACAAAGGAGTTTTAGAGCTAACACATGTTGATTCAAGAGCTCGAACGTCAAGATTGCATCTAACACTCGGATGGAGTCAAGCTCTTTGGATCGTGTTTGGATCGAGTCGTCTTGAAGATGAGGATCAACAAGAAGACTTCGATTTGTTCGATTTGTTTAGATCTTGTGTAAAGATAGATAGTATTGATATGCTCATGTTCACATAAAAATACTATGTGTAGCTTTGATGAGAGAATATAGTTAATAAGAAAGAACAAAACATCAAAATGTAAAGTTGTGTATACTTCATTGAGATTATTTGCTACGAAAAGCAAGCATGCATACTTGAGAATCCAGATAACAAGGAAATATAGAAAGCTGACCTTGCAATAGCAGAAAGAGAATCAAGTGTTGAATTTTTGAATTAAAATCAAATTAAAAAGCTTTCATTTCAGTTATTTTGACCAAGTCAAATAAAGACCAAGTCTCGAGATTCAAGTCAGTTGAGCATATCTCTGAATTGCTCGAATTTTTCAAAGGAATTGTTACAATATCTGGGGGCTCTAAGGTATAAATAAAGCCTCTCAGATCAATTCTCAAAAGCACACAATAATCATTCTTCTTCTTTTCCTCTGAAAAACCTGAAACCTACTCTTCGTAAGAATGGCTTCAGTGTTAAATTTTTTTTGTTCTTTATCTTTATTTTCTAGGTAATTGTCTCTCATCTAAGGAGAGTCCTGGTCTACTGTTCTAGACCAGGTGCTGGTGATTCCAAGAGTTTTTTATGTCTAGGGGACGACTGCCAATTCAACGCCCGGACAGTTAGAGCAGGCTTTTAATCCTTTAGGGCAGCGACTACACGAGTGCATTCCCCATGTCAGATTTATTGTTTCCTTACTTTTATATTTATTAGTAGCATGCTAGGAATTTAATTCATTTATCTTTGCACAAAGTTTTATTTTGCGTGTTTAGGAAATAATGTCAAAATTTACCAACAATCTAAAGGATAATAAAGGTGTATTTAATCTATTTCTTATTTCATGTAAATTAATTGAATCTAGAAGACTAATTTGCTTCATGTTTTATTTCCTACAAGTTAATTTATTAACTAAAAAAATATTCTTGCACTAATATTTCACGCGACAATTGTTTGATTAGGACAAAATTAGTTGATTTATTGCCAAACTAATTTTTAATCAAATTGCTTCAAGTAACTAATTGGATCTATTATTGCATGTGATTAATTAGTTACTAAATTATTGGAAACTTTCTTTCTTTCAAATTAGATTATTAAATACTTGTTTTTACTGGCAAGATAACTAATCAATCATTTAAAGGTAGTTTCATACTCTAAGAATTTAATTGTCTATTTCCTACAAATTGATTATTTAGTTTTCTAGTGGTTAGTAGATTAACTCTTACAATTAAATAATTATCTCTTTACAAATGAAATTGCTTATTATCATGCAAATTAATTGATTCCTTGCAAAGACTTGTTTATTTTGGAAAATAATTATAAAAATTGCTACAAGTTCGAATTCTTACAAATAAATTATTCTTACAAATTATTGTAAAATAATTATTTTCAAGTTTCTACCTTTTCAATTTCTTGTAAATTAATTTCTGCAATCATATATACTAATTTCTATAAAAATAGCTTTCGCAAATTGATTAATAAATTAAATATTTATTTCCTGCAATAATTACTTCTTGCAAAAATTTTATAACTTTAAATTATTGCAAAGTTATTTTCTAAGATTCTTACAATTTTTACTTAATTCAGCCTCTTGAAAAATTACTCTTCAATTTCTTACAATTTCATATCCTTGTAAAGTTATTGTTCAAATTTTATAAGGTTTTCAAATTCTTAAAAATTATTAATAATATTTACGTTAGCTAACTATTGGTTTCTTGCAAATAATTGGTTTCTTGCAATTAAATAATTACAGATTTGCTAAAACTTCTCTCTTTCCTCCCTGAAATTATAAATGTCCAATGCTTGCTATCTACTCTATGGATTAATAGTCTTATGATTAGAAATTTATTTGCTAAAAAATCTTGCAAGTGAAAGGTCTTAACTGAAAGTAGAATCCTGTAAGTTAAATTAATTGTTTATTGTATTCTAACATATTAATATTATTATTTTCTTGCTTATATAAAGAACCAGTTTTCATTGTTTTGTTAATCAATAACCTGAGATGGTAAAGATTATATATTTCTTTTATTGAGTTATGAAAGAAATTGAGTTTAATTGTTTTATACCATGTTCTAGAATTGTGTGTATAAATCTACATGTGCTTCTAATCTGAGTCCATTTGTACTTGTATATAAAAGTAATCTTATAATTGTAAATGTTAAAAATTTTGTTCTAACTTTAATTATGACAGTTAAATTTTATATCTGTTTATATTCTAACGTCTTGATGAGAAATTTCATAAGCCATGTGCTTAGGATAAACTTCTTCCAGCTTAGAGGTAATTTGATTTGACTGGAATAAACAAATTGATAAAGGACTCTGGTTTAAAGAATGACAGAGAAAATTCTTTAACTGCGACAACTGGTCAGTTATATCTAACTTATATATCTTTTATTTTTGAGAACATACATTAGTAAAATAGAATTACTTGAAATTTATTACTTACATAATGTCTTAAAATTCTTTTTATGAGAATATTAATTGGTACAAAGATCTTCATGGTCATTTTAATAAATCAGCACATATATTAAAATTGGATTGATAATTTGATAAGTATCTAAGTATGAATATCATATGGAGGAAAATTGATGTCTTATCTATTGGTCACAATGTTTATGAAAGTTAGCTGAAAAATTATAATGAGTATCTGATCTTTTAACTAGTAAATTCTAGCATATTACTATACTAATTTTTACTCTTCTTTGGTAGAATATTTTGTCACAATTAAACAAGAGATCAATATTATTTGTCTAATATACATGCAACAGTAATAGATGTAAACTCTTAAAGATATCTAACTCATTAGGACAAGAAAATTTAAAGGGTAAACCATTTCCCTGAAATTCTATACAATTGGTGTTTAATTAAGGAAGGGTACTAAATGTAGTTCTGTGATTAAAGAATGCCAAGAACGAAAAACCTTCCAACTGAGTTACGCCGACCTGGCCAACTAGACTGGTAAAATTCGTGTTTTGACTAATCCAATAATTTTAGGATCCTTTACTAAATATATCATCGACCTTTATTCACCATAATTTTAGAAGAGATATCATCTAGGCTATGACCCTATTTTCACACTAATATTTGGACATACATGAATCTGTTTAGGATTAATCTTGATTACATATTATGGTTGGATCTAGTTTTAGCTATATTACATATTTAATTTTGATGTAAATAATAATCGGATCATGCTTAATTAGGTAGAATTGAAATCCTAGTCTATACTCTAGAAAATCTAATACGAGCAACAGAGTAGGATTGAAAATTCCAAACAATATGATTATGTTGAAGATACATTAGAAAAAATATGCTACTTGTGACATTTTATTTGCATGAACAATCTGTTGGCCCAAGGTTACAATCACCCAGTTTTAGAGTTTTGATGATTACAAAATATATATAGTTATTTGTACTAATCATGTTTAAGTGTTTAAGATTGTTTCAGGGTTCTAATGATTCAAGATGTTTTCTTCCCTAAAGGAAGGTGGTGATTGACTGAAGTTGACTCAATACCGGTTCAAGTATTCAAGTTATTTAACGATGCACACGAAAAACCCAAATTGAGGATCTTGTAGTCACCTAGAATCATTGTAAGAATTAGTATGTAAAAGAGTAAGGATATGATATTTGTACTCAAGAAAACACACACACACACAAATACACTTTTCAAAATACAAGTTTTTGGTTATGTTGGTTTTTTATGCATGTTTGATTAATATACATGTTTTAAAATATTTCAAAATTTTCTATCTAGTTTAAAACATGTATCTCATCTCCTATAGCATGCTACTTAAAGCTCAAACCATTTAAAAATCTTTTTAAAATATTTTAAAGTTCAAAAACCTCTTTAAAAACTATTTCAGGCCTTTACGGTTGACCGGACCGATCGATCGGTACTATTTCAGGCCAGATCGGTCGACCGGACTATGTCCTTGGGCATGCACGTCTTGCCGGTCGACCAGGGGTCGACAGACAGACCCTGCGGTCGACTGACCGGTCGCCCGACTGCATGTCCCTAACTCTTGAGTTTTATCAGTCGACCGGCCCGGTTGACCGGAAGTTCAATATTTTGTTTTTATTATAGCCGGCGGTTGACTGGAGCCAATGGCTCTTTTGCCATGTGGCTTGCCAGTCGACCGTCCGGTCGACTGGCAGCTGTCCATATTGCCCCAACGGCTATATTTTGAATCTGTTTTGTTTTCTAGAAATTCCAACGGCTATTTTTTGTTTCTAAGTGGCTTAACTCACCCCTAATGACCTAGTATCACTTATGAATGGTATTTATCCATTCCCTATAAATAGAGGTCATTGGTCTTTGGTTTTTTACAACAAAAAACATCTAAGTTTCAAGTTTTCAAAAGAGAAGAAAAGTTTACTTGCTTTCATTTTCAAAGTTCTTTCAATTGTAAAAGTTTTCAGTTTCAAGTCTTTTTAATCTCTTATACTTAAATTTTTCTCTCACTTTACTTCTTGAGCCAAAAATCATACTCCACTCTATAAGAAGTTATAGGAGAGAGTTTGTGGTCTTTTGATCACCAGGTGACTTGTATTCCATTGTGTTGAGGTTCCTCTTGTGTAAAGGTTGGCTTTGTTAGAGTTGGGTACTCCGGTCTTGTGTAGACTATTTGTAATCCACTTGATATAAAGGTTCTTGTATGGAAATTCTCTTTGTGGATTTAGTGGAAATCCTTCATAGTGGTGAAGGCGGTGACATCGAGCAGTCGCTCGAACCTCGAAACAAATTACTTGTGTTTGCGATTGATTTCCTTTTTACTCTCTATTGTTTTACATTCCTTACTTGTGATACTACTTGTTTGTATTTCATTATTGCACTCATTTCATCTACTTGCATTTTCGGTCTTCACTCATCTCAACAAGAAAGCAATTACGCACCTCAACTCATAATCTAGAGGAATCTAAGAGGAGAAGTTCTAGAGCTCTTCACGGGGAATTCGACTTCAATTTCTTGTTTTGAGTAACCGCTTGCATCATTCATCTATACTTGTTTAAAAAGAGCATTAGATTAACACTAACACCTATTCACCCCCTCTACCTTTTTTTCAATTGGTATCAGAGTTATGCTCTCTAGGTTCTTGGCTTACATCCTTAGAGAGATCATATATTGCTAATCACTCTTTTCATATTTCATCCTCATACACTTTAGTAAAGATGGCCGAAGGTATTAAGACCCCACCTAAATTTGATGACCTTAACTTTCCCATATGGAAGGTTAAGATGACCGTAATTTTGCAATCCTTAGGGAGCCGGGTTGCAAAAGCGGTGACTAAACCTTTTAGCGCACCCTTTAGTGAGGAAGACACTTGATCCGACATTACCACGAAAGAGTTTGACGCTAATACTAGGGCACACTATGTCGTACTTAAAGCTCTTAAGGACGATGACATTGCTAGAGTCATTCACTGTAAATCCATATATGAGATTTGGACTCACCTTCTAGTCACTCATGAGGGAACATCACAAGTAAAAAGGGCCAAAATTGACCTTCTTCGTTCCCAATATGAAAACTTTTTCATGCACGAAAATGAAACCATAGATGATATGGTTACAAAATTTACAAAGATAACTAACGGTCTTTCTTCTTTAGGTGACGGCATTGACAACGACCAAAAAGTGAGAAAGATCATCCGTACACTCCCTCCATCTTGGGAAGTCAAAGCTATAACTTTGAGGGAGCTCAATGATAAGGAGGAAATGGAGCTCATCGGTCTCATTGGGAATCTCAAGACCCATGAGATAGAACGAAAAGCAAGAGAAGAGATGGCTCCTCCAAAGAAGAAAGTAATCGCTTTCAAAAGCTCTTCCACCTACTCCGACGAAGATGATGAAGAAGAAGATGATGAAGATCTTTCTCTTCTAGTGAGAAACGTTCGGAGAATGTACAACAGAGCTAAATTTCAAAATAGAAGAAAATGACAAGGCAAAGAAGAGAAGAAAATCATTTGCTTCAATTGCCGAAAGCCGGGATGAATAGATTTCATCAAAATAAGTTTACATAGTTTATATGTGTATTGAATTTCATCCATATACATTGTTATTTCATAATGCCTAGAAACTTATGTTGATGAGTTTAATTCATGTGTTTAAAGTTTTGTATTTATTAAAACTTATTTTGAGTTTATTGTCAAAAATATGTATATTTCATTCTCTATGTGTATTGGATCATTTTCATACACACTATGCTTCAAATTTGTTTCAAATGTCTTATTTTTGTATTTGTACAAGTTTTAAAAAAATCAGTTTCCTATTTAGAAAGTTTGTTTTTGAAAAATACCGGTTTCAGTTTAAGCTTTAATTTTTATGCCACAAAAATAGTTTAATTGTTTATAATATGTATTGATTTTGATCAAATATATTTTTTACTTCAAAGTGTTTGTATGAACTTATTTTTTTGAATTTTATGGATTTTTATTAGATTTAATAAGATTTTTAAAAGATGATTTTTGGGATGCTAGCAGTCGACCAACCGATCGACCAACATGCACACATGCACAACCTACTGGCTCAGTCAACCGAGCTATCAACTGACTGGCTCTACCCAGCTCTCGAGTAGAGGTCAGTCGACCGAACGGTCGACTGACAAAGAGTTTTAACTCTCTGTGGCCTGGGGGCGGTCGACCGGAAACCCCAACAGTCAGAATTTTGACCGTTGGCTGGTCGATCGGCCGGTCGACTACCAGGTCAATCTGGTCCCAACGGCTAGTTTTTGATAGCCTCCATAAAAGGGACTTTTGGGCCAGTTTTGAGAAATATTTTAAGCAGTGTTTTCTAAAGCTATTTTTTATCTTCCACAAAAGTTTTTCAACAAGTTTTTAGAGCTTCAAATCTATATCAAAAGAGAGTTTATCAAGAGTGTATCTCTTGACTTTATCAAAAGAATTTCTTGTGTTTTCTACTTCCAAATCTATCTTGTTTTTCTCACATAAGCTTGAGCTTTTCATATCCATATCTATCCTATAGGATCCTTGTTGTGAGAGTGTTTGTTGGTGATCAAGAGAAGTGATCACCAAGTGTTCCAATTTGTATTTGGAGGAGTTGTAGAGATTGAGGCCTCGGCGAGCTTGCAGGTTCGCGTAAGTAAGGGACTTGCGGGTCCAATAGTTCTTGAGGGAGCTCTTGTAGGTATTGCGGCACCGAGTGATCTTGCGGGATCAATTATACTAGAAATTCTTCATTGCGGCGAAGGCGAGGACACAGAGCAAGTGGCTCGAACCTCGAAATAATTCTCCCATATTTGCGATTGCTCATCTTTCTCTCAATTCACTTGTGTTTAATATCTTGCATGCTTATATTGTTCACATCTTTATATGCTTGATATTTACTTGTGCTATATTGATATATATATGCTTAAGATTGTTTGATATCTTGCATGCTCTCATATTGTTCACATCTTTACATGCTTGATATTGTTTTTATTTATGCTCACACTGGTATTCAACCAAGAGAGCTATAGTAGCACCTCAACTCTTAATCTAGAGGAATCTCAAGGAGAAATCCAGAGCCCTTCACCAGGGATTTGGCTTCACTCTTTGGTTATACATGTTAGCCCAAAAGGTTACACTCTCCAATTGTTTTTGTGTTTTGATGATGACAAATCAAATAAGTGCTATTTGGTACTAATGATTTTGTTTAAGATTAGTTTCAGGTTTTGTACCATGTTTAGAGATCATTCGCTTCGCTTTTGCAAAAACTTCTAAGTTCCACATAGCAATGAAGGCATTTTGCTCATCAAGGAAGGATCATAGAAGAGAAGGCACTAGCAAGGCATTGGATGGCTCAAAGACTTGAAGATTGCTCAAGAGGTCCTTAGTTTCTGTATTTTTAGGTTTATAGTATGTTAAAGAATAGTGGATAGGTTTGAAGCTCAACCACACACGTTTTTGCGCACATAGTATTTCTAAGTTTATTTCCTATAAAATATACAAAAATATTTTATTACAAAATCTTTCTTCTACAAATTCTTTTCTATGTTATATACTGAATTCCTGTTTAAAATAATTTTGATAAAAATATTCATCTCCTCAAAATTCTATTTTAATTTTGTTTTCTGACCTGTACCGGTCGACCGACCCGGTCGACCGAGTCTGTGTCAGGATGGTCCGGTCGACCGGACCAGTCGACCGCAGATGCACGTATCAGTGTGCATGTCTGCCAGTCGACCGGGGCGGTCGACCGAGATGTTATTTTTGCTCACAGGTTTCTTCGGTCGACCGGGTCGGTCGACCGCTAGCCCATAACGGTCGGATTTTTGAACTACCGGTCGACCGGCCCGGTCGACCGATGTATCCGTTGAACAGTAACAGGCAGATTTTAAGTGAGCTGTTATTTTTGTAATTTGAATTTAAAAATCCGTTTAAGGATATATTTTGAATTAATTACCTCCTAAACTTCAGTAATTATATTTTATCCCTAAACCCTAGCCCTCTCCTATAAATAGGGGTGTTTGGGGAGAGATTCTTCACAACAATTTTCAAGAGAAAAATTCAAAAGTTTGAGATAATCAAAAGAGCTTTGTTCTTGGTTTTTGTGCTGAAATTCTTTCTTAATTGCTGAATTGTTTTTGTGATACTCTCTGATTTAATTTTTCTTTTCACCTTACACAAAGCTTCATTCCTACTCAATATTCTCTAAGGACCTTTGTAAGGGAAGAGATATTTGAAAGAGAGAGTTTGTGGTCTTTTGACTACCAAGGAAATCTATTGTACTGAGATTGTGGAGTTGGGTACTCCATTGTAATTGTGATCTTTGTGATAGTGAAAGTAGTTAGAATCCTTCTGGGGAAGGCGGGGACGTAGAGCTGGGTGCTCGAACCTCATATCATATATTTGTGTTTGCGTTTGGTTTACTTTTCATTGCTATTCTCATTGCTTTTGATTGTCATTGCCATAATCATATTCATTCATCTTGTCAATCATTATCCCATACAACAATGTTGCATTGCGCACCTCTAACTCATTTTACGAGGAAGCCGGAGGAAGGAGTTCAGAGCCCTTAATAGGGAATTCGGCTCTTAGTCTTGTTTTGGGAGATTGTTGCATTCATCTCATTGTTCATTATTTTTAAATTTCCCATTGATTAGCATCATCACCTATTCACCCCCCCTCTAGGTGATTTTCAATACATTGTGTGTTTGTTTTGATTTGCATAATTAATTTTTTAATTCCGCATTATCTGGCATTAGATTAGCATATCACCTTTCAAACCCCCCTCTAGGTGACCTACAACATGTACACGGTGAGGCTGAGAAGCAACTGAGGGGAAAGTTGTGCGTTGTAATGTGAGTTTAGGATTAAGAGTTTGTAGCAACAATTCTTAGATAAAAATCGGTCTTCTTCAATACAGACCTTACAACATTTCAGTCTAATTCTTTTATCTTCACACAGATCGGAGGAGGAAGACATTAAGGCCACATCAAGGAACAAGTCACCGGATTTCATCTTCCTCTTCCCTTCTTCCCAATCTCTTAGTTTCTTTTTCATAACTTAGTTATTTAATCTTCGCAAAAGGTTAGTATTTTTTTTTCTTTTGTTTTCTTCATATTTTAATGCTTAAAGATCTTTAATTTTTTTTAAACAAAATTCTACCGTTCATGCAAAGATTTCTCAACTAGAGTAAGAAAAAGTTGGATTTTTAATAACTAGGATTTAACAAGTTTTTGTGGATTCAAGCCCTAACTTGCCACTACACAATTTTGCTATAAAGATTCTAGCAAGTTTAGGTTTTCATATGTGGTTTGACAATGATGAATTTCTTTATGAATTTCGAACCGCGAACAATGGGCTTGGGGACAGCCTCATTTCCCAGATTAATCTGGACCACTTTATCCTCTATGGACGGCTCATGCTGTTCGAAGCGGATGTCCCAGAGGGTGTTCAAGTTTTCGATCCAGGGATTATTGTCTGACTGGATTATTTCTTCCAGGGTGTTCTTCATCTTCCAGATGGTTAGTTGAAAACATATTTACCAAAAGATTTCTAAAAATAGTGTTGACACTGACATCTGACTCCCGCAATGATATGCCTGACAAGTGACCTGAAGTGGAGATTCTTCAGACTCAGAGTTCGACGAGACTGGAGTTGACACATAGGCAATCCCCTTCAGGTTTTCTGATAATAATTAGAGGCTTTTCCTTTTGGTACGAAAGATCCAAGCAATTTTTGCCTTCCTTTGCCAAAATTTAAGCCAGATCTTTCGATCAAGTCGTATCCCATTTTCTGCATCATACAACGTGCATTTGGCTCGTAATGAGAGAATTATGGAAACTCGGCTTGTCTTTCGAACTTTCACGAGGCACTAGTTCAGACTCGATTCTTCCGAATAGAATTGGCTTTTGACCCTTGTGTTTGGCTGGACTTCAAAGAAGGCTCCTTGTGCATCATTGGTTTTTTCATGCACCATAAAGGATGACCTTATTGGTGTGTGCAATGATGTCAAGACATTTATTGTAGACAGAGGGTCACTGTCCGTGTCAGTACTAGTATATGACGATATAGAATCAGAAGCTAAAGCAAAAAAGTAAGCCAAATCTAAATCTTTATTGATATACTACTCGATTACATCATTGGCGGTGTTACTAAAATCAAGCTTATCAATTCTTTACAAAAAGATTTATCTCCCATAGACATTCTTCTTCTGGCTCTGGTTTAGTGTCGGCTTCATTGCCGGAATCTGGATCCTCTGGCGATGGATCCTTGGCAGTCTCAAGAGGATCTTGGTAGAGGAGAGAGTCTGTGAAGTAATTCTCTATCCCCTTGAACGGATGCTCCTCAGCAATTAATGTTTTGACTACTCCTTCTTCATCAGCGTATTTCATCACATGATAAAAGGGTGGACGGGACAATGGAGTTGCAGTGAATCCATGGGCATCCCAGCGGCAAGTTGTAGGATGTGTCAGTATTGATAACAAAATATGTCACCTCAGACTTCAAATCTCCGATCTGGCATCTGAGCTTGATCTTTTCTAAGGGGCATGTACCATTGGTGTTAAAGCCATAGATGATAGTTTGGGTGGCGCTCAGTTGATGAGTGAGAATCCCTAAGTTTGCATGACCTTGCAGGGCATAATGCTCAATCTGGATCCTGAATCAACCTGAATGCAACTTACTTCAGACGATCCCATGTACCCTGTGTAGTACAAGGTCGTCATGCTTACCTTTAATCTACATATCATCCGAAGTGAAAGTAATGCGTAGGAGATGTTTACATATCTGATGACAATGTGCATCGTCTTCCTCCTCACGCATAACAAGAAACTAGGCTATAAATTTTTTTGATTCTGCTAATGTTGTTAGCCCAGAGGCCTTTCACCTTAGTTTTGATGATGACAAACTTATGAAGGTTAGTTTACTAATAATATTGTGTTTATATAGTTTCAGTTATTGATCAAGATATTAGTAGGTGTTTAGCTTCAACAAAGGAGTTTTGGGAGCTAACAGATGTAGTTCAAGAGCTCATGCGTCGAGATCGCATCTAGAACTTATATGGAGTCAAGCTCGTTGGATCGTGTTTGGATAAGGTCGTCTTGAAGATGAGGATCGACAAGAAGACTTCGGTTTATTTAGATCTTGTGTAAAGATAGATAGTGTTGATATGCTCAAGTTCACACACATATAAATTTAATATGTTTTGATTTTGGGTTTCTAATTCATATATATAGTTTTCATGAATAGATAGAATCAAAATAAGTTTACATGGTTTAAATGTATATTAGATTTCATCTATATACATATATGCTTCATATACTTAGAAAAACTTATTTTGACAATCCTATTCATTGTTTAGAGTTTTGTAATTAACAAAACTTATTTTTGGAATTCATGTCAAGAATATAAATATATTAATTACATGTGTATTGGATTCTATCCATTTACAATATGCTTCAAAAGAGTTTAAATATCATTTTTTTATATTTATACAAGTTTGGAAAAAATCGGATTTTCATTTCAAAGTTTCATTTTTTGGAAAATACGATTTTTGTTTAAGGCCAAATATTTTATATCAAAAAAATAGTTCAAATAGTTTGTAATATGTGTTGATTTTTGGTCACACATAATTGTTATTTGAAGATCTAATAAGAACTTATTTTTGGGGAATTTATGAGTATTTATGGGATTTAATTGGTGTTAAATTAATCAAGTTTTCAATCCTATAAAACCCAGCCAGATCAGGCGGTCGACCGGACCGGTCGACTGATGTGCACTAGATGTGCACAAAGGACCACCCTACAAGGCCGGTCGACCACACAGTCGACCGACTGTAAGCACCCAACTCTCGGGTGCTGCCGGTCGACCGGGCGGTCGACTGAAAGGCTTGGACCGGTCGACCGAGCGGTTGACCGGAGGCTCAATGGTCAGAAAAATGACCGTTGGCCGATCGGTCGGCCGCTCGACTGGAAGGGCATTTCTACCTTTTCGTGCCTGCAACGGATCTATTTTTTGAGAGGCTATAAGTAACCATCTCTTGGGTTGTTTTTAACAAGAATTTCAAGAGCTTATTTTTCCATCTTCATAAGTGTTTTTGTAGCAAGTTTTAGAAGAGTTATTGTGTCAAAAAATTTATCTTTATTTGTTTTAAAGTGTGCAAAAATTAAAGAAAAGAGAGTATTTGGGGAATTGGTTATTGATCTTTATTTCAATATCTATCTTGTGATTTTTCCAAGTGTTTTTCTTTATTATTTTCATTCCAAACACTTTGTTTTCTCACACTTGAGCTTTCATCTCTATCCTATCAATAGGATCTTGTTTTTGTGAAAAATTAGTTTGTGGTCTATTGAGATCACTAAGAGTTATTTGTGGTCTTTGAGATCACCAAGTTGTAATCTTTCTTGTACTTTGGGTTAGCTATCCCTCTTTGTGTAGATGTGATTGTGGTGGAGTTTGACTTTGTGCCTTTATCCCTCTTGTATAGAGGTGATCGTTGTTTTAGCTTTGTGCCTTGCCTCTTGTGTGGAGGTGGTTATGTTGGAGAGAGGAGTTGTGTACTCCTTACTTTGTAATTGCAAATTCCTTAGTGGAGGTACCCTGTGTGGGAGGTCCTGTGTTGACATATAGTGGAAATCCTTCTGTGTGAACCTCGAAACATATCTTGGTGTTTGTTTTTAATCCACTATCTCTTAACTCTCCTCTTATATCTTGCATTACTTTATATTGTTCATATAACTTCCATGCTTGGTATTGTTTGTGTGCCCATACTTGTGTTGAATCAAGAGAGCTTCATATAGCACCTCAACTCTTACTTAGAGGAATCTAAAGGAGATAGTTCAGAGCTCATCACCGGGAATTTGGCTACACTCTTTGGTTACACATAGTGTGTTACAATTAGTTTTTAATTCCACATCATTGTTGACACTCTAAAAAAAGACAAGATTCCTGACTGGCCTGAATAATGTCTAAACTTGTTGACATTTACAAAAGACAAGTGACAGACAAGCTGACGACCAGTTCTGTACCCATTTCTGAGGGACAAATCAGCAACTTAGACTCTCTAATTCAGTGAAGCAGACAGTGAGCCCAGATCGTCTTTGAAGAGTCCTAAGCAGGTCTAAAATGCTAAGATAGCTCAACACTTAGCATCGCATGAGTCCAAGGGGATAGCCTCGCCTGAGAGGCTAAGTTTATCCAACTTCGCCTTGAAGCCGTTCAAAGCTCTATCAGAGAGCTAACTTACAGCTTTACCTGAAGTGCTCAGTTAACTCCGCAGAGAGTTAGCTTCGCTCGAAATCATACACGTAATCGCGCAGAAGGATGGTAGCTTCGCCATAGATGTTTATCCAACTCCGCTGAAGAGCTTTCTTCTAACTTCGCCAGATGCTCCTTCCAGCTCCGCTGTGAGTTTGACGCGACAGCTCCGCTGCGGATCTGTTATGGTCAACCTTTGACAAATCAAATCTCCAAATGAGATCAAATCTTCAAGATCAAATCTAATCAAGATCAAATCTGAGATCAAATTTGATAGTTGTTTACCGTAATCTCATGACTCTCCTAAAACAAGTATGAAGATCAGGGGAGATCTTTCAATTATTTGGAAAGAATAAAAATAGATCAGGAGATCGACGCTACATGCTACTCCTAGCTTCGCAAAAGCCGATTCTAGCCTCGCAGCAAGGCTACTTTTTAGATTTAAACAGATTGACTCGATCTGTTTCCAGATTTTCAAGGGACAATTATACCCCTGCTCTCCCTATAAATAGCCCACCAGGGTACACAGAGAGGGACGGCACGCAAGAAGGGCATAAACATATGCACACACAGAGAGAGACGGCTAAATAGAGATCTATTCACTTGCTTCCAAGAATTCAGAGACTTCAGAGAACTGCTTCTCTAATCAGGGTGCTGATACCCTAAGATCTTCCTCTCAAGGAATCTCCGGAACCAGGCGAGAAGGAATTCCCAAGTGGAGGCAGTTTGAGAAGTAACAAGAGGGTTCTACCAACCTTCTGTTCTCTGATTCCTTCCCGAACCAGGCGAGAAGGGAATCCCATCGATCGCATCGTCAAAGGGACAAAGTGGTCGCGCGCTGACCAGACTCCTATCAGCACACTTCTCTAGAATCTCAGAGGAGATCTACTTGTAATCTTTTGTGCTACTTGTAATTTAGCTCCTCGACATTTTTTTTGTAAGTTTTCCCCTTTGCTAAATCAATGGAAGGCAAGATGGCGACTCCGCTGGGGACTGAATTCTGTTGGCCCAAAGGCCCTCCACTCTAGTTTTGATGATGATTAACTCATATAGTTATGATTACTAATATTCTTGTGTTTTTAGTCTCAGATCATTAATCAAGATATTAGTTGGTGATTAGCTTCAACAAAGGAGATTAGAAGCTTTTCATGGTGATTCTGGTGCCCGAGCATCAAGTTCATACCTTTGCACTCGGTGGATCACGCGTTTGGGATCGAGTCGACTTGAAGATGGACGATTGTCAAGAAGACTTAGGTATCCTAGTTTAGTTTAGTGTGTTTTAGATCCAATTGTAAAGCTTAGTATAGTTGATATGCTCAAGTGCACAACACTCACAAGTTTTATGTTTTGATTTTTAGTTTTCATGAATAGATTGATCAAAACAAGTTTAAATAGTTTATATGTATAGTAGATGTTTTCTTTCTATACATGCATGCTTAAACTTCTTATACCAACTTATTTTGACTTTCCTATTCATGTTTGAAAAATGTTTGAAAAATACAAGTTTGATAAAATACAAGTTTTGGTTTTTGGTAAAAAATTGTAAGGCACAAAAATAGTTCTAATTGCTTGATATTTGAGTTAAAACTTTTATCACATGTTTATATATCAATGCAAAATAACAAAACTATTTTTGGAGATTTTTAAGTATTTTACAAGATTTATTAAAATATTTTAAAGATGTTTTTCTGACCTAGGTTCTGACCCAGAACTGTGCTGACAGGCCAGAACGGTCGACTGCACGGTCGACCGATCCAGAATCCGGTCGACCGGGCGGTCGACCGACGTGCACAGAGCTGTGCACGTCTGCTGGCGCAGTGGGCCGGTCGACCGGACCAGAGAGCCTTGCTCTCTGTATCTGGGCGGTCGACCGGGCTACTCCAACGGTCGAAAATCCGACTATTGGCGGTCGACCGGCCGGTCGACCGCAAGACTATCAGACTGACAGTTTTTAGCCAACGGCTATATTTGTTTTGGGGCTATAAATACCCCATCTCTTCATAGTTTTAACTAAGATTTTTAGAGCTAAAATTTCCCCTTTCTCTGGTTTTAAAAACAAGTTTTAAAAAGAATTTAAAGAGCAAAAAGGTTCATTTTATTTGTTTTAAAGTGTTTTGTTATTTTCAAAGAAAATAGGTTTTTGGGAAGTAGTTTCTTGTTCTTCATTTCTATATCAATTTGGTATTTTCCCAAGAGATTTTCTTTGATCAAAACACTTAGTTTTCCACACTTGAGCTATATCATCTATCCTATTCTATTAGGATCTTGTTTTGTGGAAAAGAGGAAAGAGGAGTTGTTTGTGGTTGAAATATACCACTTGTTGTAAAAACCCTCATTTGTTGTTTGTATCCCTCTTGGTGAGGTTGATTGGGTTGTTGGTTTGCTCCCTCTTTGGTAGAGGTAAAGATTGGTGTTTGCTCCCTCTTGTGTGAGGTGGAGCTTGGTGGTTGTAAGCCTCTTCGGTAGAGGTATTGTGGTTTTTGACTATGGGCCTACCCCTCGGTTGTGAGGTGGTGTTTGAGAGAGAAGTTTGGTACTCCTAGAGTTGTAACAAATCCTCCTCGGTGGAGGTTCCCTCGGTGGGAGTTGGTGGATTGGAAATCCTTCACGGTGGTGAAGGCGGGGATGTAGAGCTAGGGGCTCGAACCTCGAAACATATCTTTACCTTTGCGTTTGATCCATTGTCTCTCAACTCTCTCTCTTTATTTTGTGCAAAGCATCATTCATTCATTCATATCATATTTATTGCTTGTGTTGTGCCTTGCATTATTTCATATTGCTTTTCATCCTTATATGCTTGGCTTGTTTGTGTGTGCCTCACTTGTACTTTACCAACAAGAGCTTCATATAGCACCTCAACTCATATCTAGGGGAATCAAGAGGAGTTAGTCCAGAGCCCTTCACGGGAAATTCAGCTACACTTGTTGGTTGTATTAAGTGTGTTGAAAAATAGTTTTTTTAGCTTCCGCATTTAGTTTCTAGATTAGCACTAACACCTATTCACCCCCTCTAGGTATTTTACAATTGGTATCAGAGCCTACGCTCCTGATACTTAGGCTTAACATCCTAGGAGTGAGATCCTTGGTTGCTAATCTATTGTTTGCATTTGCATATTTGTTTGCAAACATTTAGTTTATACCCATGGATTGCTTTTCACCTCCCATGTTCGATGTCTCCAACATTGACACATGGAAATATAGGATGTCCATGTATCTAAAGACCCTAGGCTTGCATGTCTTTCTTGCCGCTATCAAGAAATGCTATCTTGGTAATTGCAATCATATAGGGGCCAATGCACAAGCCCTTGAGGCTATTAGAAGTACGCTTTCTAAAGATTATCTTATGCTTGTTTCTAATCTTGATTCCGCTTTTGTAGTGTGGAACAAGTTGACAACAATCACCACCTCCAAGCTTCAATTGCCAACCCAACCGGAGGAGTCTAGTGGAGAGTCCGATTCATAATGCTTCATGGTCCAAGGAATGACTCCCTTGAGGTACAATCGGAATCTCAACTAGATAGTTTTGATTCTACTTCTTCATGTGATGATCATATTGATGCCCATGCTTTAAATGAAGAACTTTCTATTGTTTGTAAAAAATTAAAATATAAAGTTTTGAAAAAGAAGACTATTGCATTAAATAAAGAAAATAAAAAATTGTCTTCTAAACTTGACAAGGTTTTGCAAGAGAAGGTTGAGGTCTATAATGAAAGGGATTCATTGAGATCTCAACTAGGCCTTGCACTAAAAGAAAATGAATTTTTAAAATCTAAAAATGATTGTGATGATGTGTTGAAGAAAAATGAGTTTTTATCTTCAAAAGTTGATTTTGTTTTAAAGGAGAATGTTGCTTTGAAAAATAAAATAATTTCTATTTCAAATGATTTAAATGTTTGTTTAGAGAAAAATGAAGTTTTGCAAAATAGGATTGATGCACATGTTTACCATGCTAGGGTAGTATCACACACTTCATCTATTGCATGCTCCACTTCTTCTTTAATTGAAAATGATATAAATTTAATTAAGAAGAAAATGGATTGTTTGGACTCCACTATGAGCCAATGGCCATGAACCATACACGCTTGGAATCCTTGGTTCGAAAGAAACAAGTTCCATCTATTATGCATGCACACTCTCCACGGCATGCACATGCTCCTCACGGACACCATCACACTTTGTATGCTCATGTGTACACATGTACACATTGTGGACGTATGGGCCACCTTGCTAAATTTTGTTTTGATATATTACATGCTTCAAATTTAGCAAATAAATTTGTTTGGGTTAGAGAAGGGACTAACCCCCATGGACCCAAAAAGATATGGGTACCAAAGACCATCCCTAGTGTTTATGACGTAGGTGTGGGCTCTCACATGACGTGAGAGATGCCGTACCTTAGAGTGGATGCGTTCCGTGCTTTAAGGGAGATTATTTGGATGCATCACTTTCAAGGAAAGTTTGGTGGGAGGACCACCTTGGTTTGGAGAACTAGAGAGGTGCCCTCATCGGTTTTGGTATCATCTCTAACTCCGTATATTGTTTACATGCTTTCATTTTATTATTTGTAGCATATCATGTTTTTGTGTTCATTATGCTTATGCCATGTTTATTAGATTAGTGATATACATGTTTAGTTATTTTGAGACATCCATGTTCAATATGGATTTATATTTATGTGTTCTCTCTTTATTGTTTGAACTAAGATGTATATCCTAGATCTAATGCATATGCATATACATAATGTTCATATGAATGTTTATGATTTTTATTTCATATTTTTCTTTGATGTTTGTAGATTATTATGTTAATGCCTTGATTATTAGATCCTTGACATACATGAATAGCAATTTGAGACACCCATGTTTAAAATGGACCATTATTTTGTGTTTTCGTATAACATGAGGATGTGCATAATAATCATGTTTAGGTTTATCATGTTGATTTTTTTATCTTGTTTGGATGCTTCATGATTTGAATATTTGTTTAAATGTTAGTTTTCATTAAGAGTAGATATATATTTGTGCATATAGTGGGCCACAAATAAATCTATATATGTTTGAGCTTGAATGCTTATTTGTTCCCATTAGATGTGCTAGTATAGTCTAGTTTTGATGATTCATGCATTTTAAACTTGTATTCCTATTTTTTGGATTTGTTTTATGTGTTTTCTTTTCATGTATATGTTTATTTTGCCAAACTTTAAGATATACATGTATACCCCTTGAGTCATTTGCCTTTCATGCAAATCTATATATATGGACTCAATTGTGTTTAGGGATATGTATGTATACTTATTGTGTTGACAAATCATATATATACCTTGAAATGAAATTTGTGTTAATGAAAATTTAGCTTTTCATGTTATCTATGTTTTCGTGTGTTTATATTTAACTTCATGTATATGTCCATTTTATCCAAACTATTGATTATACATATACATCCTTTTTGAGCCACGTGCCTTCATGCATTTATCATTGTGGACTCGTTGTGTTTGGATATGTATGTATACTTTAGTTTGTATTAGACATACATATGCCTTGAAGATTAAATAGTTTTAGTAATTTTCATGTTTTCATGTTTAAAGGAATTTAAATGAGCTTAATGGAATATTTTTCATGAGTGTGATCCTCATTTTATTTGCACTGACATTTATTTTTTGCTCATGCCTTGTTTTCATGAGTCATATTTATGCTTAATTGGATTAGAGTGTTGATTATCATGTGAATTTCATATTTTATGAAATATAATTTGTTTTTTATTCCTTGCTTGAAGGATTTCGTACTAGTTAACAATTGGTATCATTGAACTCTTTCAAGCATATGACATTCACATGATAATACGAAATCCTTCAAGCAAGGAATAAAAAAACAAATTATATTTCATAAAATATGAAATTCACATGATAATCAATCCTTCAAGCATATTTTTTTGTTTAAGCATATGACATTCAATTTTTCATTTTAACTAGTTCGTATTCTTCGTGTGATATGAGGTATACACTTGTTATTATTGTTGTTTCAATTGGTATCATTGAACTCTTTCAATTGGTATCAATTTTGATCTCTTGTATACTCATATGTGTTTATGTATGTATACTTTCAATTCAATGATATCAATTTCAATTGGTATCTAATTTTCATACATATATATATTTGTTTATGCTAAGCTTGAAAATTTTAATGATTATCTTGTTTCAATTGATTTAGTTTTCAATTGGTATCTTAATTCAAGCTTATGCATGTGTTTAGTGTGTATTTCATAAAGGGGGAGAAAATTCGATTTTCATATTTCAATTGGTATTTGTATTTCCACTCCCTTGCTTTATGATAGAAAATATAAATTTCAAATTGATATCATATGCTTAAACAAAAAAATACTCTCTTTTGATATCAAGATGTTTATTTGAATGTTTTAAATGGGTATCTCAAAATTTTATTTAAAGAAAATATTCAAAAGTTTTAATTTGTATTGCCTATATGCAAGGAAAGCTTAACATCTCTTCTACATATAAATTAATGATGAGTGTCTCTTGTATTGAGGAGCTTGACAACTCTTCTTTATGTGGTACACGTGTGTAGGGGGAGCTTCACATCTTCTCATATACATTGCATATTTTACGTTATATGAATTAGGGCTTGTCATCCCTCTTTCATATAATGTATATATGTAGGGAAGTTACTTTACCGTCTTCCTCTTCATGAATATATATCGCATATACCATTTATTGATTGCTTTGTGTTCACTTTCTATTGATATCAAGATGCTACTTTGACATATCTTTTTCAATTGGTATCTTAATTTATTGTAACCCCTTATTGATATTATTTTTGTTTTTAGACAAAAAGGGGAGAACATCTTATGATTTGTTATTCACCCCCCTTCTTGTTTCTTTGTTTCATACAAAAAGAGGGAGAAGATTTTTTTTTTTATTGTTTACCCCTTATTGGTCCTTTTGTTTTTGACAAAAAAAAGGGAAGAAAATTTTGTTTTGTGTTTTTACCCCTTTGTTGATGATTGACAAAAGGGGGAGAAAATTTTAGTTTTATATGCATGTATTTGTATGCATGTATTTGTTTTAGAAAGAAAAAGAACATGATTTATTTGTTTATTTGGTATCAAGAGCACTACTTGTTTTTGGTATCAAGAGTTTTATTTTAGAACATGTTTATATTGCTTATGCATTGTCATTCTTTGCATATATATATATTGTTTATTGTTTATGCATGAGTTAAGGGGGGGCTTCTTTGAAGCTAAACTTTAATCCATGCATATATAACTCCATGAATTTTGTCATCATCAAAAAGGGGAGATTGTTGGCCCAAAGGCCCTCCACTCTAGTTTTGATGATGATTAACTCATGTAGTTATGATTACTAATATTCTTATGTTTTTAGTCTCAGATCATTAATCAAGATATTAGTTGGTGATTAGCTTCAACAAAGGAGTTTAGAAGCTTTTCATGGTGATTCCGGTGCCCGAGCATCAAGTTCATACCTTTGCACTCGGTGGATCACGCGTTAGGGATCGAGTCGACTTGAAGATGGAAGATCGTCAAGAAGACTTAGGTATCCCAGTTTAGTTTAGTGTGTTTTATATCCAATTGTAAAGCTTAGCATAGTTGATATGCTCAAGTGCACAACACTCACAAGTTTTATGTTTTGGTTTTTAGTTTTCATGAATAGATTGATCAAAACAATTTAAATAGTTTATATGTATAGTAGATGTTTTCTTCTATACATGCATGCTTAAACTTCTTATACAAACTTATTTTGACTTTCCTATTCATGTTTGAAAAATGTTTAAAAAATACAAGTTTGATAAAATAGAAGTTTTGGTTTTTGGTAAAAATTGTAAGACACAAAAATAGTTCTAATTGCTTGATATTTGAGTTAAAACTTTTATCACATGTTATATATCAATGCAAAATGACAAAACTATTTTTAGAGATTTTTAAGTATTTTACAAGATTTATTAAAATATTTTTAAGATGTTTTTCTGACCCAGGTTCTGACCCAGAACTGTGCTGACAGGCAAGGACGGTCGACTGCACGGTCGACCGATCCAGAATCCGGTCGACCGGGCGGTCGACCGACGTGCACAGAGCTGTGCACGTCTGCTGGCACAGTGGGCCGGTCGACCGGTCGGTCGACCGGACCAGAGAGCCTTACTCTCTGTATCTGGACGGTCGACCGGGCGGTCGGCCGGGCTGCTCCAACGGTCAGAAATCCGACCGTTGGCGGTCGACCGCCGGTCGACCGCAAGACTATCAGACTGACAGTTTTCAACCAACGGCTGTATTTATTTTGGGGCTATAAATACCCCATCTCTTCATGGTTTTAACTAAGATTTTTAGAGCTAAAATTTACCCATTCTCTGGTTTTAAAAACAAGTTTTAAAAAGTGTTTAAAGATTAAAAAGATTCATTTTATTTGTTTTAAAGTGTTTTGTTATTTTCAAAGAAAATAGGTTTTGGGAAGTAGTTTCTTGTTCTTCATTTCTATATCAATTTGGTATTTTCTCAAGAGATTTTCTTTGATCAAAACACTTATTTTTCCACACTTGAGCTATATCATCTATCCTATTCTATTAGGATCTTATTTTGTGAAAAAGAGGAAAGAAGAGTTGTTTGTGGTTGAAATATACCACTGGTTGTAAAAACCTTCATTTGTTGTTTGTATCCCTCTTGGTGAGGTTGATTGGGTTGTTGGTTTGCTCCCTCTTTGGTAGAGGTGGAGATTGGTGTTTGCTCCCTCTTGTGTGAGGTGGAGCTTGGTGGTTGTAAGCCTCTTCGGTAGAGTTGTTGTGGTTGTTTGACTACGGGCCTACCCCTCGGTTGTGAGGTGGTGTTTGAGAGAGGAGTTTGGTACTCCTAGAGTTGTAACAAATCCTCCTCGGTGGAGGTTCCCTCGGTGGGAGTTGGTGGATTGGAAATCCTTCACGGTGGTGAAGGCGGGGATGTAGAGCTAGGGGCTGGAACCTCGAAACATATCTTTGCCTTTGCGTTTGATCCATTGTCTCTCAACTCTCTCTCTCTCTCTCTCTCTCTCTCTCTCTCTCTCTTTATTTTGTGCAAAGCATCATTCATTCATTCATATCATATTTATTGCTTGTGTTGTGCCTTGCATTATTTCATATTGCTTATCATTCTTATATGCTTGGCTTGTTTGTGTGTGCCTCACTTGTACTTTACCAACAAGAGCTTCATATAGCACCTCAACCCATATCTAGGGGAATCAAGAGGAGTTAGTCCAGAGCCTTTCACGGGGAATTCAGCTACACTTGTTGGTTGTATTAAGTGTGTTGCAAAATAGTTTTTTTAGCTTCCGCATTTAGTTTCTAGATTAGCACTAACACATATTCACCCCCCCTTTAGGTGTTTTTCAAATTCTCCATTGTTGAGAATCAAGTGTCGCAATGCGACGAACAGACCTTCGGGTCTATCCCTGAATTCAAGGAAGCCGGTGTGGCCAGAGCCTCTGGCTAAATTTTCAAAGTAAGTCTCTGTGGAGACAGATTAGGCTCTCTGCGAGCCTACCGCGGTCCTCTGGCACAACAAGGAAGCAGGCCCGCAATATAAAGATCAGAATCTCCAAACTGTCACCTTCAAAAACCTAGTCGTTCACTTCGACCAAGGAAAATTCGAAGAACTCCTCTCTAGGGGTGGTCCAATGCTCCATGCACGAAAGCATAAAAAGGTCTCCATGGCCAAGGTTTCGGAGCAGAAACCGGAACCAGAATCCTTCCAACACCTCCCAGCCTCGCGTGTGGCTAGTTAGGTTCCCTGCGAACCTAAGTCTCCTCTTTCAAAGCAGATGTGGAGGCCAAAACAGAAGGCTCTGTATGAAGCCTCAGGCGTAGCTACGCCACAAGTTCATCCCTCTCGTAAAGAAAAAGGCAAGATGCCTGCCTGTTCCGACGAGACTGCTAGCCGCGAAGTTACAACGGCGATCATGCCTTCGCCTAAGTCAGGAGCAGTAACTCTTCGTGCCAGCCTCGTTCTCATGAGCGAAGCTACTGTACCTCAGGAAATGCATGATGTTCATAGCCGCGAAGCTGGAACCAAGGCACCACAACGTGCTTTGTTCCCCAGTTCTTCAAGTACTAAGCTCGCTCTTTATAGTGAAGCTAAGGGATTGCCCCTAAGCGCTGATAGCGGTGCTTATGCAGCTTCAGCGCCCAAGGGCATTTCCAAAGCTTTTAGCCGCAAAGTTAGAACCAAAGCACTCTCCAAGGCTAATCACCTTCGCAGCAACATAGCAGATATAACACCACAGCATGCTTCGCTCCCCAGTTCATCAAGCACTAAGCTCGCCCTTCGTAGCGGAGCTAAGGGATCGTCCCTAAGTGTTGACAACGGTGCTTATGTAGCTTCATTATCCAAGGACATTCCCAAAGTTATTAGCCGCGAAGCAAGAGCTAAAGCACTATTTAGTGCTAATTACCTCTATTGTGATGAAAAGAACAAGACGTCATTCTATGTGCAATCCAACAGAGCCTCTGTGTTGATCATCTAGGCCCAACTGGGTCTGACTTGTAGGAATTCTTGATAAGCAAACGGAAGTCAGAATCTTTCCAAACTTCTCCCTCCTATTGTCAACAAGTGGGATGTCACTTGGTGACAGTTCACTCAGTCCATTGCCGGTTAGGACCAATCTCCGCCACTCCTTTAGGCCGATGATCAATTTTTGATCGACTGTCGGTGCAAGCTCCGGTGAAACATCGCAAAAGAAGCGTATCGCGAGACCTACCCTCTGCATCAGTTAACATGATCGGAAAAGGACGAGAGCTGCGCAGGGGCAAACGAGCATCCCACGACACTCTCTACAGTCCCCAGATCCGGATTATAGCCCAGGCTTGGCGAAGTCTTGGTACATGAAGAAGGTGTCTTCCGAAACACCAGATCTAGGGTTGCAATACCCTATAGTTATGAACAACCATCTTCCTCAACTGCAATAACCTCACCAAAACCAATGAAAGGATTAGTCTAATGGTCTGATGAAAAGAACGAAGACAGTGGGTATGCCTCTTCGACGACAGTCAGCTTAGTGCGAACAGACAGAGTATCAGTGAATATGGCTGATAACGGTAATAATGACCTTCGTCGACGCTTGGAAGCTCAGGAGCAAACTTCCAAGATCCAACAAGAAGCTTTGGACAATATTCAACAGATGCTCGCTCAACTCCTCAATAACCAGGATAATAATGATACCGGGAGTAAGCATGATGAGGAAGAACATCTTAGCAATGAACAACCAAGGATGGAGAAGTCGAAGGAGGGTTCCTCTTTGGACGCTGAAATCCTTAAAGGCATCCAAGCTCAAATCGCATCCCTAGCTTAGAGGGATGAATTAAAGAAAGTAGGGGCAGTCCGTCCTTACCCGCTGGAGTGGGATTCAGTACCATACTCACCAAAGTTCAAACCACCAACGTTGCATACGTACGATGGTAAGAGCTCGCCAAACCAGCACATCTACTATTTTCGGTCTCAGACCGGTAATATTATAGACAATGATGCTATTATAGCTAGGCTGTTCATTGGCACCTTAAAGAAGGTAGCATTTGACTAGTTCCGAAGTCTCCCTCCGGACTTCGTCAATTCCTGGATCGACCTGGAAACCCGATTCCTTTCTCATTTCTATGAGGACGATACCGAGGTAACCATGGACAAACTCCTCTCAACCGTATAGAAGAAGGGCGAATCTGTCTATGACTACATTGAGCGGTTCAGAAACTTGTCTTTAATGTGCCCAGCAGGGATGCCATTACCCATGCTCTTACAGACGTGCATGCACAACTTTTTAGACCAAGTAAAGGTTCGCATGGGGGCTGTCAAAGCCCATACCTGGAAAGAACACGTCGAGCAAGCTGAGATAGCCGAAAAGTCGGCTAAAAAGTTCGAACCATCCACCCCTAAAAGAAAATGGGATATGAATAATAAAGGACGTGGCGATATGGCACAGTCTTCTCAAGCCAAAGGGAAAGATGTTGGCCCAAAGGCCATTAGCCCGATATTTTGATGATAACAAACCATATTTAGTTATGTGTTTAACAATCTTGTTTAAAAGAATTTCAGGTTTAAAACAAGTTGATTTTATGGCTCCACATCAAGACTCAAAAGTTTGGACGCCGCTAAAGATTTGCATTACCAAGCCTAGCACGGTAGAAAAGCTTCGGGATCAAGACATTGAAGAAAAGATCAAGATTTGTATTTTACTTTTCTTTTTAGACATTTTGTCAAAACCTAGATGATAGAGGTAGATTATTTGGGATTGTCACTCACACACACTTAGTTTTGCTTCATGGCTTCAAAAAAAATTTTATTTCAGAATTTTCAACTTAGTTTTAGAAATACCATGTTTAGAAAAACCAGTTGTAGAAAAACAAGTTTTATTAAAAAGGATTTTTATCAAAATGATCTAACATGTTTGAGTGTTGATCTATGATCATACTCTTAGCTTTATTAGGTCTAGAACCTTGTTTACAAAGTCCTCAAACCAAAAAGTTCAAAGCCAAAAATTCCTTTCCCATTTTCTGCAGACTCTGTTAAACAGATCTGACAGAGTCCGATCGACCGACCCTGTCGACTGACGTGCACGGCTGTGCATGTGTGCACGTCGGCTGACCGCTCGGGTCGACCGGGCACTTGTCAGTGCTCTCTGTTTATTTCGGTCGACCGAGCAGCCGACCGTTTTCCCCCAACAGTCAGAAATATGACCGTTGACGGTCAACCGACCCGGTCGACCGGTAGTTGTCAGAAAGTCTGACAGACTCCAACAGCTCTATTTTCTGATAGTTTTTTGTTGGGATCTCATCCCAACGAATTTCTCTAGTTGTTACCTAGTCTTTTCATCCCCTATAAATAGGTGGTCATTTCAACATGATAAGACAACAATTTTGAAAACATATTTTTAGAAGATTTACAAGTTTTTATTTTAGAAAAGATTTTTCATCAAAGCCAAAATTTCCAAACACCTACTTGAAGCAAATCCCTCTACTTCACTCTAGTCATTTTGCACTTCACAATCCCAAGTACTATCCCTATATATTGGTTATAGGATTGTGCTAAGTGAGCTTTTTGTGATCAAGTGTGATCATCTTTCTTCTTGAGCGAAGTTGTAGAGGCATCGGCCTCAAGCGAGCTAGTGTGCTCCAAGTGGTGTTGCCGCATCACGAGAGATAGGACAAGTGTGTCCTTGTATTGGAGATCCAGTGGGATCAACAATAGTGGAAATCCTTCAAGTGTGAAGGCGGGGACGTAGAGCGTGGCTCGAACCTCGGAAACATATCCTCGTGTTTGCATTTGCTCAAATTTCTCTAAACTCAAACTCTCTTTATTACTTGCACTATTTATTGTCTTTTATCTTGCAAGCATTTTAATTTGAGCTAATTGTTAAGTAGATTTTTAAATCCGCATTATTGCCATATTTCATATAGCCATCACCTATTCACCCCCCTCTAGGTTATTTCAATTGGTATCAGAGCCTAACCCTACTATTTGGTTTAACCACCTTAGGGAGATCCTTGTTCTTGGCTATATCATTTGTTGCATTCTTCATTTATTGTGCATCATACTCACTATCCATGGCTTCACTTGATTTTTCTAGCATCAAGTCCCCACCCAAATTTGATGGCTTGAACTTCCCTATTTGGAAGGTCAAGATGAACCTTTTCCTTGAGTCCCTAGGAGTTAGGGTTGCTAGGGCCATAACTAAAGAATTTATAGAACCTCTCACCGATGAGAGATCATGGTCCGAGGACACCACCAAGGAGTATGAGGCAAATGCTAGGGCTCAATATGCATTAACCCAAGCCCTTAATGAAGATGACCTCTCACGCATCATAAATTGCAAATCCGCATATGAAGTGTGGAATATTTTAATTGTGACTCATGAGGGAACGTCACAAGTCAAAAGATCTAAGATTGACTTGCTTCTTTCTCAATATGAGAACTTTTATATGCTTGAGAATGAGAGCATTGATGACATGCTCACTCGTTTCACCAAAATAACAAATGCTTTATCTTCTTTAGGTGACGCGATCGATAATGACCAAAAGATAAGGAAGGTCATTAGAGCTCTTCCCAAAGCATGGGAAGTAAAGGCAACCACTCTCAAAGAGCTCAACGATAGGGAGGAGATGGATTTCTCCGGCTTCATCGAAAATCTCAAGACACATGAGATGGAGATGAAAGTTAGAGAAGAAAGGGAGGCGCCAAAGAAGAAAGCTCTCGCCTTCAAAGCCACTCCAACCATCCATGACGAGGAAGACTCATCGGAAGATTGCGATGAGGACTTTGCCATGCTCATCCGGAAGGTGGGCAAGATGTTCTACAAGAAGAGGAGGCAAAGCAACTTCCGAAGAGGGAAACCTCAAGGAAGATTCGAAAGGATAAGAGAGGAGCCGGGTCCTTGCTTTCATTGCAAGAAGATCGGACACCTCATTGCCAATTGCCCCGCTCTCCAAGCTACCACCTCCAAGAACGGTCCAAAGAAGAAGAAGGCAATGGTGGCAACGTGGGACGACACGGAGTCAGAATCCGAAGAGGAGAACGACGCCGCACACATGTGCTTCATGGCACATGGAGATGATGCATCTAAGGTAAATCTCGACAACTCCATAGATGATGATGAATTAACTATGGATGAGTTAGCTCAATTCTTTGAAGAACTTCAACATAGATATGAGATTTCGCAATCTCATAATAAGAAATTAAAAAGAGAAAATGATTCTTTGAAAGATAAAATTAATACTATTGAAAAAGAGAAAAATGATTTGTCTAGTGCTTTTAAGAAAATAAAGATTGATTTTGAAAACTATAAATTAGCTTGTAAAGGAAAAACTTCTATTTCTTCATGTAATAAAAATGATTTTGTTGAAATTCAAAAACGGGTTGATGTTTTAGATTCAACTCTTAAAAAATGTGCTTTTGATTTAAATAAATTTGCCTCTAGATTTCCCAAAGGAGTAACCCAAGGGAAACACACTCACCATGCACGGAAACATGCACACACTCACAAGCATTCTCACATGTATGATAGTGGTAGGATTTATGTTTGCACGCATTGTGGCCGCAAAGGCCATTTAGAAAAATTTTGTTTTGCTAAACATAACATGAATAATAAACATGTTTGGGTTCGCCCCGGTACTAATCCTAAAGGACCCAAGAAGATATGGGTACCAAAAGACACACCCAATTTAATTGATACAGGTGGGTCTTCATCCTCCAAGACTTAGGGGGAGACGGTGCCCGGGTGGAGGATGCATCAAAGCTCAAAGATCACATCGCGCTTGCATCACTATCATGGAGGCACCTATTTTGGAGATTGCCCTCGGTTTGGTAAATTCTCCATTTAAAAGTTTTATTTTGTTTATATATACAAATGCATAGGATTGTTAGTTTACTTTTGTGCTACATTGATATGTGTTAGTGTAAACTTACATTTCCATCATGCTTGTGTATATGCCTTGTTCTAATTTTTGATATCTTGCTTTATGTCACATATTTTGAATGTTCACATGTCTAGTTTTGATCATATATCTATATACACATTTTGTCAAAAACCAAAATAAAATTTTAAAATTCATATTTAAAGCAAATACATTAGAGACGACAATTGCACACCTCAACTCATATTTAGAGGAATCTCGAGGATGGAGTTCAGAACCCTTCACCGGGTATTCGGCTTCAACATCTCTAAACCTTTGTTTTTATATGAAAAATAAAAGTTAAAATGTCTTGTGTAAATTTTGTTAATTTTATAACTAATAAAGTTTAAAAACATGTTTTTTTTTTCAAAATTTGGTATGTTGAATATATCCTGCTTATTATTTATTAGACATTTTTTATAATTTTTTTAGGGTCTTTGCTGCTGACGGGTTTTAGGCAAGACCGGTCGACCGGATCTGAGTTCCAGCCAACTGACCTTGCCTGGAAGAATATTTTTCATTCTTCTCTGTAGCCGGCCGACCGGTGCGGTCGACCGTTTCATCTGTCAGAGCTCTCGGGTAATTTCGGCCGACCGCTGCGGTCGACCGTTTAGTCTGTCAGAGCTCTCGGGATTTTTCGGTCGACCGGACCGGTCGACCGGGCGTCGAGAATCTGCCACCTACCCACTCTATTTAAAGCCCTTTTCTCTCTCTCTCATTTCTCACTGGCGATCCCTCTTCTCCCTCTCTCTAAAAACCCTATTTTCACCATCTCTCTCAAATTCAACTCAAATTCAAGCTTCATACTCTCAAATCTTCGCTGGATCTTCTCTTTCAGGCCCGATCTACGTTCAAACTCAGGGATTTTTGATTTTGGGTTCTTGATCTCTCTTCCATCAAGGTAAAAATCCAATTTTTCCTTTATATCTCGCTCTTTTTCTCATTGTTCTCCTAGTTTTTGTCAAGATCCATTGTTTCCCTAGTCTAGATCAAGCCATACTTTTATTTGTGACCTAGATCTTCATTTTAACCTAAAATTTAATCATGACCAAAAGATCTAGAACTGAGAAGGGCAAATCAGTGGTCCCTTCATCTTCATCCACTAGGACTAAACCCCCATTTGTTAACGATCTTACTGAAAATAGGTATATCCTCCTTTCTAAGAGAACTATCATTTCGGGGAGATGTGTAGTCCTCCAAGACTTTGAGCACCTCAATATCCCACAAATATTGAGGAATAATTCTTTAGACCAATTCATGGCTATTAGAGAACCGGTTTATACCTCACTCATCCCCTATTTTTATACCAATCTTGCTTTTGAGGGTAACCGGGTTAGGTCAAGGGTTCTAGGGAGAGACATTGATATCCCTCTAGAACAATTTGCTGATTTGTTGCATCTCTCCTGTTGAGGAGTTGATGTATACTCCTTTGACCTACATGATTTTGTCTATCCGGCCGGTGAGTCTGTGCTCACCGCGTCAACTTTGATCCACGGGGATGACAACCCCGGTTTAGTAAGGAATGAGGAGGTGAACAAATTCGCATTCACCGCCCAAGTCCTTGCTAAATTTGTTTTCTACAACATTTTACCCAAGTCTGGGGAATACAATCATGCTAGGGGTCTTGTACCTTTGATAGTCTATTGCCTTCTGAAAGGCATAAAGATTAATATCCCCCGCTTCATTATTTCACACATGACTTCTGATCACGTCCGTGTCCCCATAAGGCACTTGCCTTATGGGATGCTCATTTCGTATCTCCTGAAACAACTCAATTTCGATCTATCCTCTGAGACACCCACCAAACCCTCAGTGAACCTGGATAGCACCCTTTTGAAGAGGATACAAGCCAGGATGCGACATCCCGCTCCTGAGCAGCCTCCTGTTCCTCCTGCTCATGCCCCAAGGTCTTTTGCCCCAGGGCAGGGACTTCCTCTGCTCCAGGGCCATCCATTTCTTCAGATCTTCAGGCCTTCATTTCATCTGAGCTTCGTACTCAGATTCAGGAGCATCAGTCTTGGGTCGAGCAACGACTGACCCAGATTTCTGCGGCGGATGCATCACATCGCGCGGAGATGGACTCGCATTATCAGGGACTTCGCAATGACATGTCCTATTTTGCGGATTCCATGCGATATATGGACTCGCAATTTAGTAAACTCTTTATGAAGTACGACATGCTTGGTCCAGACCCCACGCCATTTGCCCGACCGCTTCCTTCCTCCGGCCCTCCATTTCTTGTCAGGGCTCCTTCTGCTTCTTCAGCACCTCAGCCAGGTGTTGCAGCTATTGATCCATAGGAGGAGGCTTCTGATGATGATGATGATGAGGATATGGAGATGACTGCAGGTGATGCTGAGGACGACAATGAGGAGGACGATGATGAGGACGACGACGATGATGAAGAGTGACTTCCCCTTTTGATGATGTCAAAAAGGGGGAGAGTTATTCTAGAGAGACTATTCCTTGGGCTTATTTTCTTTCTTGTATTTTGTGTGGTGGACACATTTTGTTATGTATTTGATACATTTTGTTATGTACTTGATGTTTGTGTGGACATGTGTTTTTATCTATGTGTTTTGTATGAACATGTGTTTATCCTTTATGACATGTGTTATTTCTGGCATGGACATGTGTAGTACGGTTGTTTATCATTTGTGATATTTATCTATGATTGTTTATCATTTGTGATATTTATCTATGCCTGAGTATATTTTTATGATATGCATGTGTTGAGGGGGAGCTTCACTTGAAGTCTCCACCCAAAATATTTGTAATAACTATATATGTTTTGTCATCATCAAAAAGGGGGAGATTGTTGGCCCAAAGGCCATTAGCCCGATATTTTGATGATAACAAACCATATTTAGTTATGTGTTTAAAAATCTTGTTTAAAAGAATTTCAGGTTTAAAACAAGTTGATTTGACGGCTCCACATCAAGACTCACAAGTTTGGACGCCGCTAAAGATTTGCATTCCCAAGCCTAGCACGGTAGAAAAGCTTCGGGATCAAGACATTGAAGAAAAGATCAAGATTTGTATTTTACTTTTCTTTTTAGACATTTTGTCAAAACCTAGATGATAAAGGTAGATTATTTGGGATTGTCACTCACACACACTTAGTTTTACTTTATGGCTTCAAAAGAATTTTTATTTAAGAATTTCCAACTTAGTTTTAGAAATACCATGTTTTGGAAAACCAGTTTTAGAAAAACAAGTTTTATTAAAAAGGATTTTTATCAAAATGATCTAACATGTTTGAGTGTTGATCTATGTCATACTCTTAGCTTTATTAGGTCTAGAACCTTGTTTACAAAGTCCTCAAACCAAAAAGTTCAAAGCCAAAAATTCCTTTCCCATTTTCTGCAGACTCTGTAAAATAGATCTGACAGAGTCTGGTCGACCGACCCTGTCGATCGACGTGCACGGCTGTGCATGTGTGCACGTCGGCCGACCGCTCGGGTCGACCGGGCACTGTCAGTGCTCTCTGTTTATTTCGGTCGACCAAGCGGCCGACCGTTTTCCCCCAACGGTCAGAAATATGACCGTTGACAGTCGACCGACCCGGTTGACCGGTAGTTGTCAGAAAGTCTGACAGACTCCAACAACTCTATTTTCTGACAGTTTTTTGTTGGGATCTCACCCCCAACGAATTTCTCTATCTGTTACCTAGTCTTTTCATCCCCTTTAAATAGGTGGTCATTTCAACATGATAAGACAACAATTTTGAAAACATATTTTTAGAAGATTTACAAGTTTTTATTTTAGAAAAGATTTTTCATCAAAGCCAAAATTTCCAAACACCTACTTGAAGCAAATCCCTCTACTTCACTCTAATCATTTTGCACTTCACAATCCCAAGTACTATCTCTACATATTGGTTATAGGATTGTGCTAAGTGAGCTTTTTGTGATCAAGTGTGATTATCTTTCTTCTTGAGCGAAGTTGTAGAGGCATCGGCCTCAAGCGAGCTAGTGTGCTCCAAGTGGTGTTGCCGCATCACGAGAGATAGGACAAGTGTGTCCTTGTATTGGAGATCCAGTGGGATCAACAATAGTGGAAATCCTTCAAGTGTGAAGGCGGGGACGTAGAGCGTGGCTTGAACCTCGGAAACATATCCTCGTGTTTGCGTTTGCTTAAATTTCTCTAAACTCAAACTCTCTTTATTACTTGCACTATTTATTGTCTTTTATCTTGCAAGCATTTTAATTTGAGCTAATTGTTTAGTAGATTTTTAATTCCGCATTATTGTCATATTTAATATAGCCATCACCTATTCACCCCCCCTCTAGGTGATTTCAAAAGAGACTATGTCCGTAGAATTGTCAGGGGATGTTCAGTTGAAAGCCCAGAAGAGCGGCTTCAATAATCAGGAGTCTAAGTTTCCTACAAAACAATACTCCTTCAAAGACGATCATGTGGTCACAATATTCCATTTACTCCACAAAGGGAATAAATTGAAGCTATCGGATGCTCGACGTCCCAATGAAATATGACGCACGAACGATCCCCAATACTGTCTCTTTCACAGGATGATTCACCATCCTACCGACAAGTGCTTTGCCCTCAAGGACAGAATTCAAGCTCTAGTCGATGCCAGAGTCCTGATGCTGAAGTCAGAATAAAAGAAAGTCACTGCAAATATGGTGACCCTCGAGTTCAGCAAAACCCCAAAGGTCACAGTTCCTGACGAGACTTATCCAATCCCTATACCGCGGTTGGAAGTCAAACATCCAGCAGCTAAAACTCAAGGTAATAGGGGTCTGGTTCCCTTGACATTGGAGACAGAGGAAATCATGTGGATACACCCAGACCTTATCCGAGACGAACAATGGGATTCAAAGAAGTCCAAGTCGAATGGCAAATCTTGCAATGTCATCTCCATCCTGCCAGACGATGACAATCTTACATCAGCTTCTCTCAGCGATTCTGAAGGGGGAAAACACGCTTGCACGACGCAGGCTGATGTACCTCAGCCAATAGGTACTCGATCTAGAAAATCGTACTTGAAACAGTATGAGAAAGCTACTGACGAGACACAACAGCAGATGACGTCAGCACAAATACCAGCACCCGCTTCAGTTCCAACCAAGGAAAAGGAGAAGCCAAAGAAAGTCCGGTTCGACCATATCCTGAAGAAGCCTTCAAGCCTAGGGCTTGACATGCCCTTTCATTTTGACATATTGGCCCAGTTGGCTAATATCCCGGCTCGTATTACCATACACGAGCTCCTTCATCTCTCAAAAGAGACAAGAGAAGCACTCAGAGATGCACTGGCTAATTCAAAGTCATTCCTGACGTACATGCCAGAAATCCCTAAAGATGACACCCAGTCTTCTTGTCCTGAACAATCAAAGGTACCCGCTATTACTTTCACAGCGGAAGATATGCTTCTCAAGGATAACAAGAACGATCGACCTTTGTATTACACCGGATACATCAGTTCAATATGCATTGAAAGGGTACAGGTTGATCCGGGGTCTGCACTCAGCATCATCCCTAAAAAGGTCCTCTACTTTCTTGATATACCACTATATAGGTTGTCCGCAACCACTACAACAATATGCAGTTTTAATGCCGGAAGTAGTCATCCACTTGGGAAAATTTGACTCCGTTGCCGAATCGGAAGCTTGAAGTCAGAAGTGACGTGCTATGTCATTGACACTGACACATCATACAACTTACTACTAGGACGACCGTGGATTCACGCCAACTGGATCGTTCCCTCCACTCTGCATCAATGCTTCAAATATGTTGAAAATGATGCAACAGTACAGACTATCTTCACTGAGAAGCAACCATTCAAAGGGGTGAAAAATTACTTTACTGACGCTCTCCTATTTCAAGAGACTGGTGAAACATTGAAGGAATCATTGTCGGATGATGATGATAGTGGCAATGAGGCGGATTCAGAATCTGAAGCAGACATGCCAACCATTTTGATTGGTAAACCAATTATAGCATGTCTTAATAATCCCCAATGTAACACTCCTTCTGAAGATGAGGGTAAATGAGTAATTAATGATAATATTTTCTTTGATTATCCTGTGAGTATTGGGTTGTTAGAATCCAATACGGATATCTCCCTGCACATGCCTTTACCTAGACCAAGTGCATTCGCCACACCCATGCAATCTGTAGAAGGGGCCTTTTTAGTGATCCCTCCATCCAAAGAAGGTCAGTTACCCATAATATTCGGTAAAGCCCAATCACGAGGGTCCACAGCCATAGATTCAAGTTCAGACTCAGATACCCCATAATTTTTTCACTATGCGTGACCAGCGCACCATATGATGAAGAAAATGTGATACAACTTTAAACATGGAGAGGGCTTGAATTTTAGAAAAGGAAGGCGTAGTTTGCTGCGTAACTTTGCTAAAAGGAAAACCTGCAAATTACTATGATAACACACGCAGAAGGTTGGGATACGTTACACCCACACCACCAGCAACGGTTCAATTCAGGGATGGCGAACCGATTCCATTACATTCTGCCTCTTCCTCCGAGTGGGACTCAGATGTCAGTGTGGGAATGATGTTCGAGAATCTCACCATTAATATGACTTCAAGCAGTCAATTGGAGCCAGTGGAAGCTACTGATGAGGAACCATGGGTTCAACAATTGGATCTCCAATGGGAAAAACGATTCGAACTGCGCGAACTACCTACTGAAGACAAGGTGATGCAGGTCAACTTGGGTAGTCAAGATCACCCTAAACCCATCTTTATAAGTGAGAGCTTATCACTTATGGAAAAAGAAGAATTAATAATACTCGTAAAGGAGTATATAGACGTCTTCGCATGGAACTACGAAGACATGCCCGGACTTGATCCACAAGTAACCATGCATTGTCTAAATATCAAACCTGACGCCAAGTCAATCAAGCAGCAACAACGTCGGTTTCGCTCGAACATTATGGAGGCTATTAAAGTCGAAGTTCATAAGCTCATTGCATGTGGCTTCATACGGGAGGAACAACATCCAGATTGGGTTGCTAATAACGTTCCCGTCCTCAAGAAGAATGGAAAAATACGGATCTGCATCGACTATTGTGATCTCAATACAGCTTGTCCTAAAGACGAATTCCCACTGCCCATCACCGATGTCATGATTGACAATACCTGTGGTTCGAAAGAATGTCTTTCATGGACAGCTTTTCAGGGTACAATCAGATTAAGATGTATCCCGACGACGAGAAGCATACTTCGTTCCGAACATCCTTGGGGGCATACTGTTACACTGTGATGCCCTTCGGGCTAAAGAACGCCAGAGCAACCTGTAACGCCCCGATTCCACGGATACGGGGACGTCACTGCAACGTATATACGTAGGTTAGAACTACCCTCCCGTATATACGCTAAGCATCAGTACAGACAAGAATCAGAGTACGGAAGCAATGGTGCATTATACATTCCAACACATATATATACAATTACAGAGTTATCAGCAGAAGTGATTACAATATTACATGAATATCATATCACTAATATGCGCAAATGCGGGAATACAAGAGATATACACATATATGAATGACACAAAAGGGAGCTCACATACAAGTATACAAGGAAGTACAAGTATACAAAGTATAAAAGAGCACTCACGAGTTTGCTAAGGGAAAACTCGAGAGACTCACAGGGGGCCTGGAAGGATGAAGCATCCGAAAGGTTGGCTGGAGGTCCACGCTACCGCTGCGCTGCTCTGAACACACGCTCCTAGCTCCAAGACCTGGACGTGAGAATCCAGGGGAGTCAAATGATACTCCCCAGGCGAGTGTAGAAGCAAAAACCAAGTGGTGAAGCAGGGTGAGCACAATAATACATATATCAAGTAAGAATACTCAGGAGGCAGATAAGATAGAGCAGGTAAGAATAGATATGGCATGATAATCATAAAACAGGAAATTAGAATAAAACCAAGGACGAGCCACAAGGTAGTCATATCATAATACTCATAAAACATGAAATCCGATATAAAGTCCGGGAAAAGCAAATACAGTAAGTCACATCACAGATTCATAGCTATTTAAGATGTAGGCTTTGGTATGCGTCCCATTCCACATACCTCTACTTACAACTTAAAGAGCCGGTTATTATGACACTTTATTATTACTCGTCTAACCCATATATCTAGGTATGTGTCTCGGTGTATACCCGGTATATATCCCAACTCACATACATCCATATATAAGAAAGTCGAGGTTGTTATTGGAAATCAGCGGTTGTATCGACGAACTATGTTTACAGTGGACCCCGTACATGCCCGGGATAACGGTCCATGATTGTTCCGTTGCATGGAAACGGAAGCCAGCCGCTAGGCTAAACAGTAGAGTCTTATTGTATGCTCTTGTCATGACATGAATAAGGGAGCCAGCTCTCCCCTCGGTCCCCTGGAGTACCACAGGTAAGACCGGAAAATATAGTGCACAACCTAATGCCACTGTAAACACGAACACATATCGATATCCGCATGTTTCCCCCGACCCAATACAAGTTGGTCCCCTTTTAGGATTTATTAGTTTAATTATCACTTTACGGGAAAAACAGGAATTAGACATGATCAGGAATTCATGAGTACATAAGTACTATATAGTCAGGTCACTGCATGTAAAGCAGGAAAACATGTCACTGATCATGATACAGAATAACATGTCAAGGTTCCCGTAAAGATGACAATCACAAGTCAAATATATCATGCTGGATGTAAAGTGATGGCATGACGAGATGATGATAATTAACAAGTAACCAATCATAACAAGAGATGGATAATAATCAGGTAGCAAGTTACGTCAAGAGATTGATAATAGTCTGGGTAAGTCAGGTCATACCAATAGGGTCTAGCCAAATAGTAGTATGTCAGGTGGTCAGGTGATAACACTCTAGATGTCAGGTGATATACATGTGTTAAAAGGTAGCATGTAACTAATAATCTGAGGTAATGGTATGGCAAGTGGTAACATAAAAGCAATGACCCAAAGTCCAACAAGTCCAACGACCACGAAGGGTCGGCCACGCATAGTATAAAGCAATAAAAGATATAAAGCATGAAATATAATACATGGAAGCTAAAGCGAGAACATGCGCATAATCAATGAAATAAGAAGTAAGAGGGTAGCGAGTGAGAACACTCGCCTGAGTCACCAATATACCGAAATATCCGAACTCCACGGAAGCCTGGGATGTGCCATAACCTGTGATATAAATATGTAGAGAGAAGAGGAGAGAGAAAAAGAGAAGGGAAGATGACGTTTGTCAAGTGACAAGTCAAGTAATACCTATACATGATATAAGTCTAGAGGGTAAGGTTCATGTTCAAGAAGGAATCAATTAAGACAGATATCCAAAGTTAGTCGACTAGGGTGGAATAGTAGTCGACTAATAGTGGAGTTAGTCGACTAGGAAAATGGGGTAGTCGACTAATACTGTGATCCAGAGAGTTGGATTTGGTTTCAGGGAATAGTTAGTCGACTGGAGTAAAATAGGTAGTCGACTAACAGATACCCTAAGTCGACTAATAATATGGTCAAGTCGACTAGAACTGAGATACAGAAAGTTGGGTTTCTGATTCAGGAAAGGTTAGTCGACTAGGGATGATAGGGTAGTCGACTAGCAGTCTATAGTCGACTAATAATATAGTCAAGTCGACTGGAGCCGAGAGTTGGGGTTTTCTGATCCAGGAAGAGTTAGTCGACTAGGGTCAAAAGTGTAGTCGACTAAGGGTCTCTAGTCGACTAGGAAAATAGGTAAGTCGACTAATACTTAGACTCCTAGAGTTGTGTTTCTCAGGACAGAACGGATTAGTCGACTAATGGCTAGGTCAAGTCGACTAATCATGGGGAAACAACAAACAGAACAGATTTCCTAGGGTTTTGGTTTGATGACTAAATAATCATGAATTGAAGACATAATCACACATGATATGGAAACATGATTATACAAAGAATTAGACAAGTCTTGGTGAGTAGGAATACTCACATAGATCGGTGATTGGAAGCTCTACGTGCTCGGAAGGATCGAGGTTGACAATATCGCCAAATGGATCCACGGCGACACGATCGACGAGGGAAGCTACGGTCCAAATCCAAAGGAGAGTTGTTGTGGTGGTTGAGGAGAGAGAAAGTGAAGAGAGAGAAAGTGAGAGAAATCTAGAGAGAGAAAATGGGATTTTTAGAGAGAGAAAGTGTAGAGAGAGAAAGTCTAGAGAGAGAGTTAGGGTTTTCTTTAGAGAGAGAAAGTGGATGATGAGAGAGAGAGAATCAGGAGAGAGAGAGAGCTAGAGTGAGAAAGAGAGGAGAGAGAAAGAGAGAGAACAGGAGAGAGAGAGATAGAGCAGGAGAGAGAGAGAACAGGGCAGGGAGAGAAAGAGAGGAGGGGAGAGGAGAGAGAAAAGGGAAGGGGCTTTGCCCCTCCCTGGATCCACGCACACAGCGCCCCCCCCTTTGGGGGCGCCCGGCCAGGTCGCCGGCCTTGCGGCGGCGCCGGGCGGCGCCGGCCGCCGGCAGAGGAAGGAGGGGGCGCCGCCCCCTCCACAGAACACAGGGGGCTATTGCCCCCTGTCAGCAAGAAAAGAGGGGGGCTTTGCCCCCCTCAACAGAGAGAAAGGAGAGGGGGCTTGCCCCCCTCTCCGCCCCAGCACAGGGGCCCGGGTGGCCCCTGGCTGCCCGCGACCGCCGGCACAGCGCCGGCGGCGCCAGAACGGGGTGGCGCCGGCCACCCCGAGAAAGGAGGAGGGGGCTGCTGCCCCCTCACAGAACAGCACAGGGGGCCGGGAGGCCCCCTGGCCGAGCCCAAGGCCGCCGGCAAGGCGCCGGCGGCGGTCTGCCCTCGCCGGGGCAGCGCCGGAGGAGAGAAGGGAGGGTCGCCGGCGTCGAGGTCGTGGCCGGATCAAAACGGGGGGAGGAAAGAATTGGAAAAGAAAAGAAAAAGAAAGAAAGAAAAAGGAAAAGGAGAGAGGAGAGGGAGACGGCCGGAACGGGGCTCCCTCGCCGGCGCCGTGGTGGCCGGAGGCGCCGGCGGCGGGCTTGGTCGGGTGTCGCCCACGCAGGAGAGAAAGAAGAAGAAGAAGAAAAGAAAAAGAAGAAGGAAAAGAATAGAAAAGAAAGGAAAAGAAAAAGAAAAGAAAAGGAAAAAGAGAGAGAGGGATTGATGGATGGGAGAGGGGGTTTAAATGAGGGGGTGAGGTGGAGTCGGTTGAGGGAAAAAGAAAAGGAAGGAAAAGAAAGGAAAAGAAAGAAAGAAAGATTAAGAAAAAATAATAATATAATAATAAGGTAGAAAATCGACTGTCTCCGAAAAATCCCCAAAAATACCCGGAGGTAGAAAACGTCATCCTGAGGAATAATATGAAATCGGTTTTCAGAAATAAAATCCCGTTTTCAAATTAAAAATCCAGAAGCCAAACGCCAATACCGGTCTACCCGGGTCGGCCGGATTTTGATAATTCCGAAAAATCCCAGAAAATGCATTAAAGAAGAAAATATGATTTTAAGACGTAAAGTGAAAGCGGAATTTGGAAATTCAATCCCGATAGTCCCGAAATCAACCAGCGATACTGGCCGATACCGACTCCGGTGGAATTTCCATAAAATCAATAAATCCTCAGAAAAAGTATTTAAGTAAGAAATATAATTCTAAGAAATAATGTCTAAAGAACCTTTTAGAAATTCCAAACCGTTTGTAGACTAAAAATCCTGGAATCGGTTAACTACCGACTCCGATGGAATTTTCATAAAATCATAAAATCCTCAGAAAAAGAATGTAGGTAGAAAATATAATTCTAAGAAATAAAGTCTAAAGGACCATCATGAAATTCCTAACTGTGTGTGAATTAAAAATCCTGGAATCGGTTATCTGCCGACTCCGGTGGAAAATCCATAAATTCGTAAAATCTTTAGAAAAAGAATGTAGGTAGAGAATATTACTCTAAGAAGAATTGCCTAAAGACTCTTTGAGAAATTCCAAGTGGTTTGTGAACTAAAAATCCAGGAATCGGTCAGCGACACTGGCCGACACCGGTTTTGAAGAATTTCATTTTAATTCCAGAAAAATCTAGAAAATCATAATAAATCTAAAATATTGGAAAATAATATTTGGAACTGAAATCGGTCAAATCAGATTACCGGAAAGACTAAATCGAATAATATACTAGGATCGGGTTCTCGGTTCAGACTAGGTCTGACTACGAGTCCGCGAATCCAAATCCAAGACAAAACAATCATATAATGAATTCATAATACAATTTAAATACAGAAAGCAAATCGAAAAAATACGATCGGAAAATCTGAATACGCAACTAAGTACGTATTCCGGGAACGGGGTATTACAATCTACCCACCTTACAAAAATTGCGTCCTCGCAATTTCGTTAAGGGGCAAATTGAATACAAAGGGGACAAAGGCTGGAATTTATACTAATTAAGATATGAAGCACTATAGGTAGGGCTCTCAAGTTGACTGAATAATAATCATACTCTGCATTTCCGGCTGATGATGTCGTGGCTGTGGAATAAATCTTTAGAATAATGCTGAATAATATTGATGATGTCGTGGCTGTGAAATAAATGAATACTGATGATGTCGTGGCTGTGTAATAAAGAAAACCTCGAAAATCCTGAGCATAATAAAGAAGACCGATAATTAAGAATCCCGAATGCTGTCTTCTGAAAGATAGCCAGATCAAGATCGATCTGGAGAATACCAAGCTTCATAGAATTGGCCGAAGAGATCACATAATAGCTTCATTCTGAACCAGCCACTACCTCTCTAGTCTAGTCATATCTTAAAATAGTATAAGGCTTCATAAAACCAAAACATAAAACCAAAACGGGGAAAGGATAGGAGAGATCAGGAATCCAAGGAAAAGATAGTCAAGGAGGGATTTGAAATCAAAGGAAAGATAGTCAAGAAATAGATAACTCTGCACTTGCAGTTGGAATGTATAACCAAGATTCATGTATTCCAGTTGCAAATCTCTTTACCATTGATTTGCCTTCTGGACGTACTGAGGAAGTTAGAGCCTAAGCTCTGATACCAACCTGTAACGCCCCGATTCCACGGATACGGGGACGTCACTGCAACGTATATACGTAGGTTAGAACTACCCTCCCGTATATACGCTAAGCATCAGTACAGACAAGAATCAGAGTACGGAAGCAATGGTGCATTATACATTCCAACACATATATATACAATTACAGAGTTATCAGCAGAAGTGATTACAATATTACATGAATATCATATCACTAATATGCGCAAATGCGGGAATACAAGAGATATACACATATATGAATGACACAAAAGGGAGCTCACATACAAGTATACAAGGAAGTACAAGTATACAAAGTATAAAAGAGCACTCACGAGTTTGCTAAGGGAAAACTCGAGAGACTCACAGGGGGCCTGGAAGGATGAAGCATCCGAAAGGTTGGCTGGAGGTCCACGCTACCGCTGCGCTGCTCTGAACACACGCTCCTAGCTCCAAGACCTGGACGTGAGAATCCAGGGGAGTCAAATGATACTCCCCAGGCGAGTGTAGAAGCAAAAACCAAGTGGTGAAGCAGGGTGAGCACAATAATACATATATCAAGTAAGAATACTCAGGAGGCAGATAAGATAGAGCAGGTAAGAATAGATATGGCATGATAATCATAAAACAGGAAATTAGAATAAAACCAAGGACGAGCCACAAGGTAGTCATATCATAATACTCATAAAACATGAAATCCGATATAAAGTCCGGGAAAAGCAAATACAGTAAGTCACATCACAGATTCATAGCTATTTAAGATGTAGGCTTTGGTATGCGTCCCATTCCACATACCTCTACTTACAACTTAAAGAGCCGGTTATTATGACACTTTATTATTACTCGTCTAACCCATATATCTAGGTATGTGTCTCGGTGTATACCCGGTATATATCCCAACTCACATACATCCATATATAAGAAAGTCGAGGTTGTTATTGGAAATCAGCGGTTGTATCGACGAACTATGTTTACAGTGGACCCCGTACATGCCCGGGATAACGGTCCATGATTGTTCCGTTGCATGGAAACGGAAGCCAGCCGCTAGGCTAAACAGTAGAGTCTTATTGTATGCTCTTGTCATGACATGAATAAGGGAGCCAGCTCTCCCCTCGGTCCCCTGGAGTACCACAGGTAAGACCGGAAAATATAGTGCACAACCTAATGCCACTGTAAACACGAACACATATCGATATCCGCATGTTTCCCCCGACCCAATACAAGTTGGTCCCCTTTTAGGATTTATTAGTTTAATTATCACTTTACGGGAAAAACAGGAATTAGACATGATCAGGAATTCATGAGTACATAAGTACTATATAGTCAGGTCACTGCATGTAAAGCAGGAAAACATGTCACTGATCATGATACAGAATAACATGTCAAGGTTCCCGTAAAGATGACAATCACAAGTCAAATATATCATGCTGGATGTAAAGTGATGGCATGACGAGATGATGATAATTAACAAGTAACCAATCATAACAAGAGATGGATAATAATCAGGTAGCAAGTTACGTCAAGAGATTGATAATAGTCTGGGTAAGTCAGGTCATACCAATAGGGTCTAGCCAAATAGTAGTATGTCAGGTGGTCAGGTGATAACACTCTAGATGTCAGGTGATATACATGTGTTAAAAGGTAGCATGTAACTAATAATCTGAGGTAATGGTATGGCAAGTGGTAACATAAAAGCAATGACCCAAAGTCCAACAAGTCCAATGACCACGAAGGGTCGGCCACGCATAGTATAAAGCAATAAAAGATATAAAGCATGAAATACAATACATGGAAGCTAAAGCGAGAACATGCGCATAATCAATGAAATAAGAAGTAAGAGGGTAGCGAGTGAGAACACTCGCCTGAGTCACCAATATACCGAAATATCCGAACTCCACGGAAGCCTGGGATGTGCCATAACCTGTGATATAAATATGTAGAGAGAAGAGGAGAGAGAAAAAGAGAAGGGAAGATGACGTTTGTCAAGTGACAAGTCAAGTAATACCTATACATGATATAAGTCTAGAGGGTAAGGTTCATGTTCAAGAAGGAATCAATTAAGACAGATATCCAAAGTTAGTCGACTAGGGTGGAATAGTAGTCGACTAATAGTGGAGTTAGTCGACTAGGAAAATGGGGTAGTCGACTAATACTGTGATCCAGAGAGTTGGATTTGGTTTCAGGGAATAGTTAGTCGACTGGAGTAAAATAGGTAGTCGACTAACAGATACCCTAAGTCGACTAATAATATGGTCAAGTCGACTAGAACTGAGATACAGAAAGTTGGGTTTCTGATTCAGGAAAGGTTAGTCGACTAGGGATGATAGGGTAGTCGACTAGCAGTCTATAGTCGACTAATAATATAGTCAAGTCGACTGGAGCCGAGAGTTGGGGTTTTCTGATCCAGGAAGAGTTAGTCGACTAGGGTCAAAAGTGTAGTCGACTAAGGGTCTCTAGTCGACTAGGAAAATAGGTAAGTCGACTAATACTTAGACTCCTAGAGTTGTGTTTCTCAGGACAGAACGGATTAGTCGACTAATGGCTAGGTCAAGTCGACTAATCATGGGGAAACAACAAACAGAACAGATTTCCTAGGGTTTTGGTTTGATGACTAAATAATCATGAATTGAAGACATAATCACACATGATATGGAAACATGATTATACAAAGAATTAGACAAGTCTTGGTGAGTAGGAATACTCACATAGATCGGTGATTGGAAGCTCTACGTGCTCGGAAGGATCGAGGTTGACAATATCGCCAAATGGATCCACGGCGACACGATCGACGAGGGAAGCTACGGTCCAAATCCAAAGGAGAGTTGTTGTGGTGGTTGAGGAGAGAGAAAGTGAAGAGAGAGAAAGTGAGAGAAATCTAGAGAGAGAAAATGGGATTTTTAGAGAGAGAAAGTGTAGAGAGAGAAAGTCTAGAGAGAGAGTTAGGGTTTTCTTTAGAGAGAGAAAGTGGATGATGAGAGAGAGAGAATCAGGAGAGAGAGAGAGCTAGAGTGAGAAAGAGAGGAGAGAGAAAGAGAGAGAACAGGAGAGAGAGAGATAGAGCAGGAGAGAGAGAGAACAGGGCAGGGAGAGAAAGAGAGGAGGGGAGAGGAGAGAGAAAAAGGGAAGGGGCTTTGCCCCTCCCTGGATCCACGCACACAGCGCCCCCCCCTTTGGGGGCGCCCGGCCAGGTCGCCGGCCTTGCGGCGGCGCCGGGCGGCGCCGGCCGCCGGCAGAGGAAGGAGGGGGCGCCGCCCCCTCCACAGAACACAGGGGGCTATTGCCCCCTGTCAGCAAGAAAAGAGGGGGGCTTTGCCCCCCTCAACAGAGAGAAAGGAGAGGGGGCTTGCCCCCCTCTCCGCCCCAGCACAGGGGCCCGGGTGGCCCCTGGCTGCCCGCGACCGCCGGCACAGCGCCGGCGGCGCCAGAACGGGGTGGCGCCGGCCACCCCGAGAAAGGAGGAGGGGGCTGCTGCCCCCTCACAGAACAGCACAGGGGGCCGGGAGGCCCCCTGGCCGAGCCCAAGGCCGCCGGCAAGGCGCCGGCGGCGGTCTGCCCTCGCCGGGGCAGCGCCGGAGGAGAGAAGGGAGGGTCGCCGGCGTCGAGGTCGTGGCCGGATCAAAACGGGGGGAGGAAAGAATTGGAAAAGAAAAGAAAAAGAAAGAAAGAAAAAGGAAAAGGAGAGAGGAGAGGGAGACGGCCGGAACGGGGCTCCCTCGCCGGCGCCGTGGTGGCCGGAGGCGCCGGCGGCGGGCTTGGTCGGGTGTCGCCCACGCAGGAGAGAAAGAAGAAGAAGAAGAAAAGAAAAAGAAGAAGGAAAAGAATAGAAAAGAAAGGAAAAGAAAAAGAAAAGAAAAGGAAAAAGAGAGAGAGGGATTGATGGATGGGAGAGGGGGTTTAAATGAGGGGGTGAGGTGGAGTCGGTTGAGGGAAAAAGAAAAGGAAGGAAAAGAAAGGAAAAGAAAGAAAGAAAGATTAAGAAAAAATAATAATATAATAATAAGGTAGAAAATCGACTGTCTCCGAAAAATCCCCAAAAATACCCGGAGGTAGAAAACGTCATCCTGAGGAATAATATGAAATCGGTTTTCAGAAATAAAATCCCGTTTTCAAATTAAAAATCCAGAAGCCAAACGCCAATACCGGTCTACCCCGGGTCGGCCGGATTTTGATAAATTCCGAAAAATCCCAGAAAATGCATTAAAGAAGAAAATATGATTTTAAGACGTAAAGTGAAAGCGGAATTTGGAAATTCAATCCCGATAGTCCCGAAATCAACCAGCGATACTGGCCGATACCGACTCCGGTGGAATTTCCATAAAATCAATAAATCCTCAGAAAAAGTATTTAAGTAAGAAATATAATTCTAAGAAATAATGTCTAAAGAACCTTTTAGAAATTCCAAACCGTTTGTAGACTAAAAATCCTGGAATCGGTTAACTACCGACTCCGATGGAATTTTCATAAAATCATAAAATCCTCAGAAAAAGAATGTAGGTAGAAAATATAATTCTAAGAAATAAAGTCTAAAGGACCATCATGAAATTCCTAACTGTGTGTGAATTAAAAATCCTGGAATCGGTTATCTGCTGACTCCGGTGGAAAATCCATAAATTCGTAAAATCTTTAGAAAAAGAATGTAGGTAGAGAATATTACTCTAAGAAGAATTGCCTAAAGACTCTTTGAGAAATTCCAAGTGGTTTGTGAACTAAAAATCCAGGAATCGGTCAGCGACACTGGCCGACACCGGTTTTGAAGAATTTCATTTTAATTCCAGAAAAATCTAGAAAATCATAATAAATCTAAAATATTGGAAAATAATATTTGGAACTGAAATCGGTCAAATCAGATTACCGGAAAGACTAAATCGAATAATATACTAGGATCGGGTTCTCGGTTCAGACTAGGTCTGACTACGAGTCCGCGAATCCAAATCCAAGACAAAACAATCATATAATGAATTCATAATACAATTTAAATACAGAAAGCAAATCGAAAAAATACGATCGGAAAATCTGAATACGCAACTAAGTACGTATTCCGGGAACGGGGTATTACACAACCTATCAACGGGCAATGAATACAATCTTTCGCGATCATCTCTGAAAAACAGTAGAATGCTATGTCGACGACATTGCTATCAAAAGCCGCAATAAGAATGACCATCTTCGTGACTTAAGAACGATGTTCGACATAATGTGGGCTCATCAACTGAAGATGAATCTGACAAAATTCTTCTTGGGAGTTTCGAGTTGCAAGTTCCTTGGGTTCATTATTACATCAAAAGAAATTCATCTTAACCCGGAAAAAGTCAAAGCCATTCAGGACATGCATCCACCTAGGAATCTCAAAGAGTTTAGAGGCTTGCAAGGTAGACTGGCTTATATTAGAAGATTCATTGCAAATCTCTCAGGCCGCTGTCAACCGTTCACCTGACTCATGAAAAAGGGTACTTTCTTTGTATGGGATCAAGCTTGTCAGGAAGCTTATGAGGATATCAAGAGATATCTCACAAAACCTCTAGTCTTAGTGGCTCTCACATCAGGGAAACCATTCTTACTTTATGTGAAAGCTATAGACCATTCTCTTGGTGCCCTGCTTGCTTAAAAATACGATAATGGTCACGAACATGCCATTTATTATCTGAGCAGTACTCTGATAGGGGTGAAATCTCGCTATAATCATATTGAGGAGTGCTTAGCTCTTGTCTTTGCCATTCAGAAGACACGACATTATTTGGTCGGCCAAACCATATATGTCATCTCCAGAGTGAATCTTTTGCGTCTTCTCATGATGAATCCAGGATCATTGAATTCAAGATTAGCTAAATGGGCACTTCTTTTATTTCAATACGACATGCTCTTTATCCCTCAAAAGGCAGTTAAAGGCCAGGCCCTCGCAGAGTGCTTGGCTGCTCATCCAGTTCTGGAATACTCAAAACTTCATGAAGACATTCCAGATAAAGTCTTTGAATCTAATATAACTTCACAAGACGAAGTATGGCAGATGTTCTTCGATGGAGCATCACGAATAGGCCCTAAAGGCAGGATCATTGCTAGCGTGGGGGTTGTGTTTATCTCTCCACAAAATCACGTCCTTCCTAGAGCATTTTCTCTGACGGAATCATGCTCCAACAATGTAGAAGAATATAATGCTCTACTCATTGGTTTTCAGCTTGCCCACGGAATAGGGGTACGCTACCTTGAAGCTTACGGTGATTCAAAACTGATTATCAATCAGGTTAAAGGCAAATATGAGGTCCGTCACGAGGATTTGGTGCCTTATTGGCACACAGTCATCAAATTGACTAATCTGTTTGATGGATTTTACATCGGGCACGTATCTCGATCTCAGAATACTAAGGCGGATGCTCTTGCTGCATTAGCAATAACACTAGCCTTGCCAGTCGACGCCGAGTATCACCTTACAGTGGCGACTCGACACCTTGTCTGCTCTAAACATATGTTAAGAACCGGAGAGGTTTATAGTATCTCGACGGATCTTGAGCCAAGAGATTAGCGATTTTCTTTCATCGACTATACTCTACATGGTCTGCTGCTAGACAATCCTAAAGAAGCGGCATCTATCAGACGAAGGTCTCTCCATTTTTACTATGATCCAACTCTAAAGACACTTTACCATCGTTCATACGACGGTACCCTTCTCCGTTGCTTTTCTAATTCAGAGGCACAGGAAGTGCTTTAAGAAGCACACGATGGCATATGCGGAGCTTATCAGCCAAATCCAAAACTTAAAGATCGATTGCACAGGCTTGGATATTATTGGCCAACCATGATAGCCGATGCCATCCAGTATGCGCGAAGGTGTAAAGCATGCCAAATTCATGCGGACTTCATACACCAACCTCCGGAGTTGCTCCACCTAACTGTTGCTTCATGGCCATTTGAAGCATGGGGAATCGATGTTGTAGGGCCAATCAGCCCCTCTTCAACAAAAGGTCACCGTTTTATCTTAGCAACAACTGATTACTTTTCAAAGTGGGCAGAGGTTATACCACTGGTTGAAGTCAAAACTTTCAACGTGGTTAATTTTATCAAACACCATGTCATCCATCGATTCGAGATCCCTAGGCGGATCATCCATGATAACGGTCCCCAATTTGCAAGCCAGGTGTTCTATCGGTTCTGCGATAAATACCAAATTCAGAATGTGGCTTCAACTGCTTATAATCCCGCCGCTAATGGTTTGGCAGAAGCATTCAACAAAATAATCATCAAGTTACTAAAAAAGTTCGTCTCCTCAAATAAGCGAGATTGGAATGAGAAGCTTAGCGAATGTCTTTGGGCCTACCGAACTACGGTTCGGAACCCGACAGGCAATACGCCTTTTTTCTTGGTATACGGGTGTGAAGTAGTCATACTGCTAGAAATCTAGATGCCGTCATTACGAGTCGCTCTGATCACTAAGATCACATCAGAGGATAATGATTAGTTGCGTCTTCAAGAGCTCGAAACGCTAGATGAGAAGCAGTTACAAGCTCAGCAGCATATTGAGTTGTATCAAGCTCAGATCTCAAAAGCCTTCAATAAGAAGGTCAAATAAAGAGTTTTCCAGAAAGAAGATTTGGTTTTAGCCGTCAGACGACCAATGATCATGACGCACAAAACCAAAGGCAAATTTCAGCCTAAATAGGAGGGACCGTTTGTAATAGAAACAGTCTATTCAAACGGAGCATATCGCCTTATGACTTCAGATGGTGATTTACTCATGATGCCGATCAATGGCAAGTTCTTAAAGAAGTATTATCCTTGATTAAGGGTCCTTCTCATGATCAAGTTAACATTACACCTCTGATCAAGACCTTCAAATCTAAGATATGCAGAAGGAGCCCCCCTCTCTTCCTCTAAATGAGATTATACAACCATAAACCAGTTGGAAGCTGATCATACACTGGTTGTCTCAAAGAAGAATCAAGGTTACACATGCACTAACCAAATAATCCAACACCTTAACGGTTAAGGATAGAGGAAAATGTTGGCCTTTAAGCCAACATAAGTCCTCGACAACTCATCATGCTGAGGGGAATAGCATGGCTAGCCTGACTCAAACGGTAGTTGGTAAAAGCATATCAAACCTGTTGACAGCTGAGGATTTGCTAAAAATTCTAAGGAACATGTTCCCATTTTATTCCCTCTCCAAAATCACTTATCAATTGTCATTCATGGAATGGTAAGACCATATATAAAGATCTTTCCATCCATTTCACTGTTAAGTTAACATTAAACCTAAGACAGTGATCTCGTTTTTCTCAGTGAGAATGAGACCTTTTTATGCTATGTTTAACACTACACCTATGGCATCCATTTCGCTGTTAAGTTAACATTAAACCTATGACAGTGATCTCTTCATTTTTCTTAGTGAGAACGAGACTTTTTCATGTTATGTTTAACACTACACCTCTGGCATCCATTTCGCTGTTAAGTTAACATAAAACCTATGACAGTGATCTCCTCATTTCTCTCAATAAGAACGAGACCTTTTCATGCTATGTTTAACACTACACCTCTGGCATTCATTTCGCTGTTAAGTTAACATTAAACCTATGACAGTGATCTCCTCATTTTTCTCAATGAGAATGAGACCTTTCCATGCTATATTTAACACTATACCTCTGGCATCCATTTCTCTGTTAATTTAATTTTAAACCTATGACCGTGATCTCCTCGTTTTTCTCAGTGAGAATGAGACTTTTTCATGCTATGTTTAACACTACACCTCTGGCATCAATTTCGTTGTTAAGTTAACATTAAACCTATGACAGTGATCTCCTCGTTTTCCTCAGTAAAAATGAGATCTTTCATGCTATGTTTAACACTATACCTCCGGCATGCATAGCTTTTTGTCAAGTTAACATTACACCTCTGACAAATCGCTTTCTGAATTCCTACGAAGTTCTTTTTGTCATGTTAACATCACACCTCTGACATATGAACTTCTATGGAATTCATTTCCTAACTCCCTAGCAAGTTTTTGAGTTCCACTCAGTCTTTGGTGGACATTTCGGGTTGTCACGTTAACAATATACCTCTGACAATTCCTTTCAAATCCCATCCAAATTTTGAGCTTGATGGCTTCTCAATCGGTTACGTCATTGCGACCTCTGAACTAGCAGATAGCCAAGTCTCATCTTTCAATCCGGCAAGGACTATTCTTTTATCATCATATGACAAAATTTTAAGCTTGGTGGCTTCTCAATCGGTTAAGTCATTGCGACCTCTGAACCGGCAGATAGCCAAGTCTCATCTTTCAGTCCGGTAAGGACTATTTCTTTGTAATTATACGACAAATTTTGAGCTTAGTGGCTTCTCACTCGGTTACGTCATTGCGATCTCTGAACCGCTAGATAGCTAAGTCTGATCCTTCAGTCCGGCAAGGACTATTTCTTTGTCATCATATGACATAATTTTGAGCTTGGTGGCTTCTCAATCGGTTACGTCATTGCGACCTCTGAACCGGCAGATAGCCAAGTCTCATCTTTTAGTCTAGTAAGGACTATTCTCTCAAATGTATGACCAACTCTCTCGACTTATCGTCGCTGATTAGATTAGTCATATCATTATTCTGTTTCCTTTTAAGGGTTGCAATACAACTTGAAAGGAAGAATTCAGAAGATAAAACAAGTTGGAAATGCAACGGGGGAGTCAAAATAAAATCACTTTTTATTGATTCCAAAGAAATGTACAGGTTACAAGCTATGACGACGCTTCATAGGACTTAATCTGTTCTTCAAGAGTGGCAAGCCTAGTCTTCCTCTCTTCAGCAGCCCTAATTAGCGCCTGCGACCTTAACTCGGCCTCATTAAAGCTCGCTGTCTGGGCCAAGAGAGCTTCAATTTCAATTAAGGTTGCCCTCTGTGCTAGCTCCTGCCGCAAGACTTCGTCATTCTGGGCCTTAAGCTGCTCAAGTCGGGCAGTCTCTTCAAGACACACTGGTTCAGCCTTGGACAAAAGAAGATTAGCCTTCCTGATCATTTCCTTAGCCTTTTCAATTTTATCCTCAGCGTCAAGAAGAGCGCTACTAGAAGCGTCTATGGCATCCCTGAGCTCTACTTTCCTTGTCTCTAAGGATTTCAAATCAAAAGAAATTGCCTTAGCAGCTTCTTGAGCAGCGAGATGAGCTTCATGCATCTGAGCAGCGAGATGAGCAAGTTGTTCGTTAACTGAAGACTCCAGATCTGAATGGCTAAGACGGCGTCATTCCTCCACATCCCTCTCGAGTTTGTCCACCAGAAGCTCTAATGTGGCAGCCTGATCATCACCTCTAAAGTCTCGGATACTGTCAATGCTTCGGGAGAGGACCACCTTTAAAGCAGAGAACGAGGTAGTCGAGCCCTTCAAGACCAAAGCAATGGATCGCTTCAAGCTCTTATAAAAGCTATCGACTAACTCAGCCACGAATTCGTTCTCAGTCTCAATTACTCCCGGCAAACGAGCAGCCCCTGAAGACATAGTTTCCACTGGCTTTATTGACTCTACTGTAGAAGGAATAGTAGAAGCACTGCTTGGAGTAAAACGAGGGGTCGTCGGTGATCTCAGAGGAGTCCTCATCGAAACCAGTACACCAGCCGCAACTGGGGTAGGACTAGTGACTATTTCCGGGAGAGCTGGCTCAACCACCAATGTTGGAGAAGTAGGACTGGTAATCACCTTCAGCTCCGCGCCTGGCAAGATAGGCGGCACTGGCAAAACTGATGGCATCTCACTTACCGATGTAGTTGGAAGTGAGGTTGGTTTCATAACACCGTTCCCTCAATTTCATTTCCTCTAGCTGGTTCAGGCCGATAAGAGGGTAACCCGTGATACAAGGCATCCAACTCAGTCGCATCTGCCGTGGTCGAAGTACTTACTTCACCCCTGGTTTCCTCAGGAGGATTGGTTGGCTCTCTTGAAGTCGATGTACCCAGAGACGGAACACCTACAGCAAGACTTTGTTTAAGCAAGGCACAATAAATAGCAGGAGTCAAAAGGTCAAAACACTACCAAAAGATGATGTCACCTCAATCGTCTTGACGGCTGCATCAGTCCCTACAGTCTCCATTGAAAAATCTTTGGCAGAATCAACACGAATGGTCGGCCCACCTTCACTTTCTGAACCCTTCGTGGCCCACCCAAAAGAGCTAGAAGCTACGGGACTTCCTTTTGAAGTCCCGCACCCGAAGGACCTACATCAGCCGCGTCACCTCCAGACTCTTCCGAGATTGTGAAATAGCCAGCTTCATCGCCTTCTCTCTAAGTGAACAGAGGATCATAATGCTTCCCCTGTTCTCCGGCAGCCTCAGCTCTCGGGCTTCTCACCGCCTCAGTTCCTGAATCATAAAGTAAACAATGAGCTGTCTGTAATACATAAGACTATATTATAAGAACGGAGCTGGTCTTACCCGGGTCTGGAACAGCTTTACCAGTAGTCTGCCTAGGAGCCGACAACCTAATGACTAATGGAGCAGGAGGAGGAGGCACTGCAGATGATTCGCCCTCTACAATAACCGTAGGAGCGTAGCGACGAGGCTTCTTCACTACCCTCTTCCTACGAGATCCACCTTCCCGCTTTCGCTTGAAGCGGACGTCAGGATCTTCTTCCTTCACTTTTTCCACATCAACTTGTTCCATGGGGTCGTGCCTACCCCCACCAGAAGCAGTTGTTGGAGCCTCAACACATGTATCCTATAACACCCCGTTCCCGAAATACGTACGTATCTGCGTATTCAGTTTTTCGATCGTATTTTTTTGATTTACTTCTCGTATTTATTTTGTTTTATGAGTATTTATGTGAGCATTTTGTATTGAATCCGGGTTCATGGACTTGGAGTCAGCCCTAATCTGGACCGAGGACACGATCCTAGTATACTAGTTGATTTAGTCTTTCTGGTAGTCTAAATTGACTGATTTTAGTTTCAACCATTGTTTCCCAATATTTTAGATTTTTCATGAATTTTCAGATTTTTTCTGAATTATTTTTATAAAAACCCTAAAATCGGGATTAATCGGTGCCGCTGGTTTATTCCTGGATTTTTAACTTACAAATGGAATTAAATTTTGAGAAACCGCTTTCACATATTTTCTTAGAATAATATTTACTATCTTAATTCATTTTTTGAGAATTTTCAGAATTTAACAGATTTCTGCCAGATTTGGTGTCGACCGATATTGGCGGCCGATTCCAGGATTTTTAATTTAAAAACTATAAAGAATTTCTTGAAATGGATTTCGCCGAGATTCTTAGAATAATATTCTTAATTTTTGAGAATTTTTGCGGGTCATTCCGAGATACTTGATTTTCGAACGATTCTGGTATTTTTCCGAAAGTTTTCCGCATCCGCAACTGAATCCCGGGAATCCGCCACTCTAATTATTTTCACTTTTTCTTCCAAGAAAATATCTTCCCTTTTCATTTTCTTTTCCTTTTTCCTTTTTTCTTTTTCTTTCCTTCCTTTTCCTTCCACCAAATTCTCCAAAATTCTCCATTCTTCCATTACCTTCTACAACTTTCCACCAAAAATATCTTCTCCAAAATATCTCAAACCACTCAAATCCCTCTCCCATCACCATGGCCGGCCAAGAGACACCTCACCCTCTCCATTTTTGCAAAAAAAACCCCTCCCTAAACACTTTTACATCACCTTCACAATTCCAATTCATATATAAACTTTTCCTTCTTCTTTCCACTTCAATTTTCTCTTCATCAAAACCTTAACCACCACCAACTCCTCCTTCATCTCCACCACAACCACAACCACTACAACTTCTCCAACTCCCTACCATCATCTTATTCCTCCTCCATCTCCATTTAAACCACCATAACTCCAAAAACTCCACCAAAATCTAAAACATCCCCTTTACCTTCTCCAAAAATACCACCACCACTAAAACCCTCCACCAAACCAACACCCCACCACCAAATCCTAGGTCGGCCACCCTTCTTGGCTAGGGGCCGAGCTCCTCTTCTTCGGTAACATCTCCGACGATCATTCTGGCGATCATTCCGGTGACAACTTCAACGACAACACCAACGTCACCACCACTATCTTTTCTTCACCTTTTTCATCACCATCTCCTCTACTATTCTCCACCACCATCTTCACTTCCACCATCACTTTCACCATCACAACACCACCTCCATCTTCACTACTTCAACCTCTAAACATCACCTTCATCATCACCTCCTTCAGTTTCTTTTATTACTCCATCAAAATCCATCTTCTTCACCAAATAACACCACCACCAACAAAATCACTTTTCCCTTCCTCTCTTCCTCCCCCACTTTGAGGCCGGCCACTTCCTAGGCCACCAAGGGGTGGCACACCACCCCTAGGGCCGGCGGCCACCCAAGGGCCAAGCCCCCCTTTCCTTTGCTCGCTTGGTGGTTTCCCTCTCCTGGGAATTCGGACGCGCAAAGCTTCAAAAGTAGCGTTTTAGGCGAGTGACTTTCCTCGCCAAGAAAATGGACTTGTATTCAAATTAATATTATGTTGTAAATAGTATCAGTGCGGTGTGGTTGTACGGGTGTGTGTTGTAATCCGTGGATATGTCTTCACTTGAACCGGACTGATATGCTGTAATGCTTGTAATAGGATAGAATAACTCGTGCGGACACTCAGTACCAACTCCGGGTTTCTGCCCACTCCTGGGATGGCTAGTAGCCACCGAGAGTGCGCTTAAACCCCGAGCGTTATTGGCCTCCAGGCCATTCAGCCTCCGGTCTCTCACTATCTCAAAAGAGAAGTGATTTGAGACCGTCAGGTTTCTCAGCTCAGCCTCCAGTCTCTCACTATCTCGAAAGAGAAGTGATTTGAGACCGTCAGGTTTCTCAGCTCCATCTGGTGAGCATGCTTAGCGCTCAGCGCTTTACCACTAGATTCGTCTAGGTGAGATGCTGCCGGATTTTCTACTCGCACTTTAGCGAGTCGTCCCGGTAACCTCGCCAGGCGCTCCAGTGTTAAACACTGTTTGCTGTTCATACCTCCAGCTTGCTCAGCTCCGCTTGATTGTGTTCAACTATTACTCTAACACTTGCCATATACAAGCTTGTTATGTAAACACTTGACACATACCTGTCTGTATCATTTAACACTTGATGTGTTATCACCTAACACCTGACATGTTACGACTTATCACCTACCTCCTATCATAGTAAAACTTGCCTTGTGATTATCACATTTACGAGAATCCTGCCTTGTTATCCTGTATTATGTACAGTGACCTGTTATCCTGTATTATATACAGTGACATGTACTCCTGTTATACATGTACTCCTGAATTCCTGATCATGTCCTGCTCCTGTTCTTCCCGTAAAAGTGATACTTACATGATAAATTACAATAAGACAACTTGCACCCGGTTCGGGAAAAACTCATGGGTCCTGAATAGTCATGTTTATGGTGGTCTTATCGAGTCACGCGTGGCCACATACTTGAGGGATCACCTGGCGGCCACCAGGGATTCCGTGGGGTGTGCTGGCACCCCTACTCCTGATTATTCCTGCCGAGTATGCACACGCCCTAAATCTATTTCTATGGGATCTGCGATACTCTATTCCTATTCGGGCGTACATAAGTCCCGTTACCTAGCGGTACATTCCGGCTCAGCACCGGATACTCCTGGACTGTTGTCCCGGGCATGTACGGGGCCCATTCTAAACATGATTCATCGAACTTTATCAGTTTCCAAATAACTTGCTCTATAAGTTGTAAGTAGAAGTATGTGGAATGGGACGCACACTTAAACCTACAACTTAGACAGCCTAATTATACTAGGATGCTAATATACAATTTATTGTGTTGTTTCGTAACTCGGGTTGTATGTACTCGGATCACAGTAACGTGGGGTAAAGGTATATAGATGAGGGTTTCCTTGTTTGGATTATTCCTTCGAGGTACTAATCCTCATAGAGCCGTGACCTAAACCTGTACAATCAGTTTTGCTCATAATCGGTTTTAATTCAGTTTTATCAGTTTTATGTTAGTTAGGAGATTTCTGGTGTTGCCCTACCTACTTTACTTCTCGTCTCTTTACCTGTTCTTATCTTATTATACCATGCGCATTCTCTACTGGATGTCACTAGCTATATCCCTCTTGTTCCTGTATGCATGTCCTCACAAACACGATTTGCTATGCATGTTTATGTCTTAAGATTTATCGATACACATGTGCTTATCTATGCACGCCATCTGGCTTTCGCCTCACCACTCGCTAGGGGAGTTCTGACTCCTCTGGATCCTCATGTCCAGGTCCTGAAGCTTAGAGCTAGGGGATTCTCTTAGTTGCTGATCTGAAAGGTGCATCAGTAGCTTGGATCTCCAATAGACTATCTGAAGCTCTATCCTTCTAGGCCCTCTGTGCGCCTCTCGAGATTTACTTTTGTAAACTCGTGAGTGCTTTTTGTACTGTTCATTCTTGTACATCCCTTTGTATTCTCGTATTTGCGCCTATCAGTGATGTAATATTATTGTAATATTGTGTCACATCTGGTAATAACTTTTTAATTATACTCATATGTTGGAATGTATAATGCACCACGTGCTTTCGTACTCTGATTCTTGCCTGTACTGATGCTTAGCGTATATACGTGAGGGTATTTCTGACCTGCATATATACGCCGCAGTAACGTCTCCGTACCCACCGGATCGGGGCGTTACAGGATGGTATCAGAGCCTAGGCTCTCGCATCCTCAGTACGTCCAGATGGCAAATTAATGGTAAAGAGATTTGCAACTGGAATACAAGAGTCCTGGTTATACAATCCAACTACAAGTGCAGAGTTATCTCACTTTCTCTCTCTTTCTTTTGATCCATTTCTTGAAACCTGAGACCCTTCAATCTTTTACCTTCCAGCTCCTTCTTGCCACCCCTTTAACCAACTCAGATATGGAAAGACGGGGAACACGCAATGGTCCTAGTACCTCTCAAGATGGATCAAGCAGAGACAATGATGGTATGATGAGGGTACTTCAAGGGATGATGCAGAGTCAACAGCAGCAGACAGAGCTTCTACGCCAAGGACTGTTGGTTGCACCCCGAGAGCGGAGGCCAGGCAACGTGTCAGACTTCAGGAGATTACAACCGGCGATCTTTTCAGGCGTAGAGAAGCCCTTGGATGCAGAACAATGGCTGGTAGACACGACGGATCTTTTGAATGCAGCCCGAATCCTTAAGGAGAACCAAGTGGAAGTGGCCAAGATACAGCTGAGAGATGTGGCCAGAACCTGGTGGTTGGCAGAAGAAGCGACACTGGAGAAACCTATTACATGGGACCAGTTCTCAAAGGGTTTCTATGAAAGATTCTTCCCTGCAACAGCTCAAAAGGAAATGGAAGAACAATTTATCCGGCTACAACAGCGAAATCGGTCAGTGGATGAATATGCTGCCGAATTCTTGAGGCTTAGCAGGTTTACACCCTACATGGTAACAGACGAAGAAAAACGGGCTAGCCGATTTCAGCAAGGGCTGAAGATAGATGTCCAGATGTTTCTTATTCCTCAACAGCTGAAGACGTACTCCCAGGTTCTCTCCATTGCCCGTGAAGTGGAACGAGGACTGGAGAAGAAAAGCGAGAATCAGGTGCGAAACAAGCCAGTAAAGAGGCCCTTTCCTTTGATGAACGAAGAAGACGTAGCCAGGACCACCAATGGTCCGATAATCAAACGACCATTCGAACCTCCCCTTCAGCAGATAATATGCGGGTACTGCCGAAAACCCAGACACATCCAACGCAATTGCCGAAAAGCTAATGGGCTATGTTTGGTATGTGGATCCGGAAATCACTCGATAGGTGATTGTCCATTCAAGAGGACCTTGAAAATCACCTAGAGGGGGGGGGTGAATAGGTGATGATGCTAATCTAAGGGCAATTTAAAAATAATGAACAATGAGATGAATGCAACAATCTCCCAAAACAAGACTAAGAGCCGAATTCCCTATTAAGGGCTCTGAACTCCTTCCTCCGGCTTCCTCGTAAAAATGAGTTAGAGGTGCGCAATGCAACCTTGTTGTATGGGATTTTGATTGACAAGATGAAGTATGATGAATATGGAAAAGCAATCAAAAACACAAAGTAATAGCAATGGAAAGTAAACCAATCGCAAACACAAAGATATGATATCGAGGTTCGAGCACCCAGCTCTACGTCCCCGCCTTCCCCAGAAGGATTCTAACTACTTTCACTATCACAAAGATCTCAATTACAATGGAGTACCCAACTCCACAATCTCAGTACAATAGAATTCCTTGGTAATCAAAAGATCACAAACTCTCTCTTTCAAATATCTCTTCCCTTACAAAGGTCCTTAGAGAATATTGAGTAGGAATGAAGCTCTTGTGTAAGGTGAAAAGAAAAATTAAATCAGAGAGTATCACAAAAACAATTCAGCAATTAAGAAAGAATTTCAGCACAAAAACCAAGAACAAAGCTCTTTTGAATATCTCAAACTTTTGAATTTTTCTCTTGAAAATTGTTGTTAAGAATCTCTCCCCAAACACCCCTATTTATAGGAGAGGGCTAGGGTTTAGGGATAAAATATCATTACTGAAGTTTAGGAGGTAATTAATTCAAAATATAACCTTAAACGGATTTTTAAATTCAAATTACAAAATAACAGCTCACTTAAAAATCTGCCCGTTACTGTTCAACGGATACATCGGTCGACCGGGCCGGTCGACCGGTAGTACAAAAATCCGACCGTTATGGGCTATCGGTCGACCGACCCGGTCGACTGAAACAAACTGTGAGCAAAAATAAAATCTCGGTCGACTGCCCCGGTCGACCGACAGACATGCACACGGATACGTGCATCTGCCAGAACCCCGGTCGACTGGTCCGATCGACCGGACCAACCTGACACAGACTCGGTCGACCGGGTCGGTCGACCGGTACAGGTCAAAAATCAAAATTAAAACAGAATTTTGAGGAGATTAATATTTTTATGAAAACTATTTTAAACAGGAATTCAGTATGTAACATAAAAAGAAATTTGTAGAAGAAAGATTTTGTATTAAAATATTTTTGTATATTTTATAGGAAATAAACTAAGAAATACTATGTGCGCAAAAACGTGTGTGGTTGAGCTTCAAACCTATCCACTATTCTTTAACATACTATAAACCTAAAAATACAAAGACTAAGGACCTCTTGAGCAATCTTCACGTCTTTGAGCCATCCAATGCCTTGCTAGTGCTTTCTCTTCTATGATCCTTCCTTGATAAGCAAAATGCCTTCATTGCTATGTGGAACTTAGAAGTTATTGCAAAAGCGAAGCGAATGATCTCTAAACATGGTACAAAACCTGAAACTCATCTTAAACAAAAATCATTAGTACCAAATAGCACTTATTTGGTTTGTCATCATCAAAACACAAAAACAATTGGAGAGTGTAACCTCTTGGGCTAACAATCTCCCCCTTTTTGATGATGACAAAACAAATAGGCTATTAACAAAAATATAGGGAGGAGAAAACTCCCCCTCAAATTATGCTATACTTAAAACACAATAATATGCTCTAGATACCAATAATTGAAATGATGCACCAATTATTGAAACCAATTGAAACAAAATAACTAAAACTCAAAACCAATTTCATAAAACCAAAACCAAAACAATATAAATTCATATGGAACCAGGACCAAATGAACTTATTTTTGTCCATGTAAAACTTATTCTCCCCCTTTTTGTCATACATCAAAAAGGGTTATGAAAAACATGTTTAATCAATAATACACATATTAAGTTCTCCACAAATAAACGAAAATCTAGCAAAATCAAGTGGTTTAGTGAAAATATCGGCTAGTTGAAAATCGGTGGAAACATAATCAATATCTATATCACCTTTCTCAAATGATCTCTAAGAAAGTGATATCTAATCTCAATGTGCTTGGTCTTACTATGTTGATTTGCATTTTTGGTTAAATGAATAGTACTAGTATTATCACAAAATATTTTAATATTTTTATAATGCAAATCATAATCAAGGAGAGTATGTTTCATCCAAAGGACTTGTGCACAACAAGCCCCCGCGGCATCATACTCTGCCTCGGCGGTTGATAGAGCTACGGAATTTTGCTTCCTAGAGGACCATGAAACAAGACAATTACCGAGAAATTGACATGTCCCACTAGTACTCTTTCTATCTACTCTACAACCCGCATAGTCGGCATCCGAATAACTAGTCATAGAAAAATCTCCAGTTTTCGGATACCAAAGACCTAATCCAATCGTTCCCTTAACATAACGAATAATGCGTTTTACGGCAATTAAATGAGATTCTTTGGGACACGATTGAAATCTAGCACAAAGACACACACTAAACATGATATCCGGCCTACTTGTCGTTAAATATAAAAGACAACCTATCATGCTTCTAAACAATTTAATATCAACATTTTTACCTTGGTCGTCCTTATCAAGCTTGGTTGTAGTTGCCATGGGAGTGTTGCACGTTTTTGAATCTTCAAGTCCAAACCTCTTCACGAGTTCCTTTGCGTATTTGGCTTGAGAAATGAAGTTCCCATCATGCAATTGCTTGACTTGGAGTCCAAGAAAGAAGTTGAGCTCACCCATTGAGGACATTTCAAATTCTTGTTGCATTACCTTTTCAAAATCCTTGCATAAAACTTCATTAGTAGAACCAAAGATTATATCATCAACATAAATTTGCACAATTAATATATCATTATTAACATGCTTAGTGTAACGCCCCGATCCTAAAGATACGGAGTCGTTATGGCGACGCATATACGCAAGGGAAATACCCCACGTATACGCGCTAAGCCTAAGTTGTAACCTGAACAAGCTATAATCTCAACCATGAAAATCACTGCAATATGACATATAAAAGCTACACATGATAACAATATGAGTGACAGGAAGAAAATGGCAGTTGAATGCAATACAGATAGAGTCATGGAGTAACAGGAATAAAGGAGAAATGAGGGTACCAGAATGAAGAGAGGGAGACAGTGTCCAACTCCTCGCAATGTGTACCAACTCATCGAACACCTGCACAATGAGACAATCGTCCAATAGCTGGACGTGCAAACCCAGGGTCGTCAGAACACGACCTGGTGAGTGTGTGTGTAAAGGGCAAGAGCCCGTGCATAAAAACAAGGTGCATAAAGCAGTAACAAGAATAACTGCAGATATAAGATAATCAAATAACATGATAAACACTAAATAACAACATGTATGTAGAACAAGACAACTAACATAACTGTAAACAATAACTGACGTCATGATGTGTAACCTAGCATGTCACTAGGCTGGTATCCAAGTCTAGTCATAAGTCTGGTCCTGGTTATGGTCATATGTCTATCACAGTGATATAAGTGCACAGTCAGGTGATTAATGTCAGTTACAATTCATTAACAGTTCATTATCATTTATTATGTCAGCGAACACCAATTGACGCATGCAGTAGACGCATCCCATACTACGCCTACCACACGTGTCAATCAGGGTCCTAAGTTATTGAAATTAATGGAAGAGACTTTGTCCATGCTTTAGGTGGGTCCCGTACATACCCGGGACCACGGCCCAGATGCCTGGCGCTGAACCAGGCCCTACCGCCAGGTAGTCAGTAACAGTAACAGTACTCACAGTAACACTGTGGAACAGTAAACTCACAGTAGCACTGTGGAACAGTAAACAGATGGGATGTCAGTCATCCCCCGGAACCCTGCAGTGGAACCGTAAGTCGGCTGCGCAACCTGAATCCTAGGTCCACCCAAAATACAGACGCTGTCTCCTCCATCAATTTTCCCAATCCCGGTGTAAGTAGTCCGTTTACATTATTATTTATTTAATTCAGTTACATCAGTCAATGTCCATATTATCTAAAACATTGGGACGATACGGTGACAGTAACAATAACAGTACAGTAACAGTCAATCAGTAATCGTATACACGGTGAACGATATCAGTAACAGTGAACAGTAACAGTAACCGTGTATACGATGAACAATAGGACTGTACCGTGGTTACGGTCAATGATACTTTCCCAGTAACTTTCGGTAATATGCATAGTATTGTTATCAGTTAGATGTCATATAGTTAGTCAAGTTATCTAAATGGTATCAGGATATTTATTCTGAATCAGCAATGTGGTCTTCCGGGGTTTGTTGATTATGTATTTAATACGTGAATGTGAACATGAGCAATAATTGACATGCATAAACAGTAATTAAACATGAACACTGTTTAAACATAATAACGTATATAGAAACCAGTTAAAAGCACTCATATAAAATAATATCAAAATACTCAATAAGAAAATAAGGAACACTCACTTGAAATGATGCATTTTTGGAACCGAATCGCTGTCTGGTCTTCACTATACGAACTGATATGGATCTCCCGCAATGATCCGGACCTCACCAAACGATTCCGAACGTTCTTTGCCTCTTTCATCAGATCATTGTTGTTGTCTTGAAACTTCTCTTTCATGCCCCAAAATTGCACTGTCATATGAGCCCCATATCATAATCCACGTACTTCGTCCAGAGTGGCCGGAACTGGTTCATGTCAATATCCAACCATGGCTTCATATGCGAGGTATTTCACTAGGATCACCTAAAGAAAAACTAACTGAAGTGCGTAGCATATTTCAGTGAAGGTTTCAGGGTACTCATTTCATGCTAAAAGGTAAAATAAAACAAACATGTAGCAGTGAGTTTAGACTATTAACTGAACTTATGAGATAACAAAAACTTCTATCAGCAAGGCTGGGTTTCAAGGGGATCTTCTTCTAAATCTATAATTTGTGAGATTCATTCTTCATCTTCCAGTGACTGCAAAATAACTAACTTGTGTAATCAAATATTGGATCTAAAAAGAGTGCCAATGTATAACACAAAACTAATACAATTCCCACAAATTGGTACTTTCTTAGTGAAGAAAATGCAGGAGCTAGTATTAGTTTGAAATGATGCTCACCCCAACTCACGCACGTCATGCAACATATCCAAAATACATGCATGCATATAATTGCTACCTTAAACATTTTATAGAACACCTATATATATATACACAAAATAAATAATAATTACACTAGGTACATAAAAATGAAAAGAGGACGGGGAGAATCACTCACGGCTTGGGCATGGTGGAGGGGCACGGTGATGCACTGGAGAGTGCGCATTGCTCCGGGGAGATCGTGGTGATCCGACGACGGATTAAGGAGGCTCGACCAATGGGGAAAGAGTGCAAACAGAACTTGGAGAAGCTCGCGCACGACCATGAATCGCGCGCGGAGGATGTCGTTGAAAAGAGCAACACGCCGTGAAGGGCGTGGGGTACGTTCGCGCTCGCCGACGGCGATCCATGGCGATCTACGGAGAACCGGAAAATGGCTTCCCACACATACCTACTCATTCCAATCACAACACAAAAAATATATATATAAAAAAATGAAATCACAAAATATATCAAAAATTGAAATCACAGCACACATCTAACTACCCACCCACTCGCACTCTCAGCACACCTACCAAAAAAAAACAGAAAGATGAAAACACACTCATTAAACTAATTCTAACACTAACACATTTAAAAAATGAAATTCACAGCACTCAAAAATGTACACTCTCTAAAACACAAAGCACTCAAAATGAAAACATACACACTAAACTAAAATATTAAATAATTAATACACTCAATTATGAATTCTACACAATCTTACAGATAAGAGAGAGGGTGCACCATGGGAGAAGGGAGCTCGCGCAAGGGGGCGTTCGGCGGTGCTACCGAAGGAGGTCGCGGAGAACTCCGGGGCTCGTCGGAGAGGTGGCGGAGGGTGTAGCTCTTAGTTGTACCTCTGATGGTGGTGTGTCAAGGGAAGATCTCGGCATGGTGCAGGAGATGTGGGGCAGGAGGCGCTGCGGCCTGCATGGTCTTGGCCAAGGGCTGTTGGGTTCGACAAAGGTTGCAAGACCTGGGGTGCTGGGGTATGCGCCGGAGTTGGGGCGGCCAATGGGGATGTTGGGGTTGTGCGTGGATCTGGTGGAGGTGCGGCTGGGTGTTGGGGAAGAGATGAATATATAGATTAGGTTTTGTTTAGGTTTAGAAGTTAGGATTTATTTATAGGATGGGTTATTGGGTTTTGGGAGAATAACTCAAATAATAATAAATAGAAATAACTATAATAATATTAATAATCAATAGTGACACCAAAAATAGTAGGCAAAATACTAAGAAAGGTAATTAGTCATCACCACAGAAATAAATACAAATAAATGCTAATAATTCTATACTAATAATAACAGGTAATAATAGTAATCCTAATTAATAATAATAATGACAATAATAATAGCAGCACTAAATAAAATAAATAATAACCTTAATGAAATAATGAGAATAATAATTAAGTTAACAATTAATAATAATAATGGCAAACATAAAATATCAAATTACCAATCATTATCTCAAAAGAATTTCCATACTTAATAATAATAATCTCAGGAAAATAATAAATCAACTTGCTTCATTAAAATACTCGGTAAATAAAAATAAATAAATACCTAAAGAAAATAAAATACAATACTATTAGGTTAGGGATATTACATTCTACCCACCTTAATAAAAATTTCGTCCTCGAAATTCACATAAGGTAGGGAATGGTAAAAATCAAAGATCAAGAGAGAACACAACAATCTTCTACATCGCCTCTTTGGGACACCACGATTCCGCTGCGCGCTCTGATCTCTGCTACCAGCTTCAACATGGAGTAAGCGATCTCAAGAGATAGAATCAGGAGGAATAGAATAGAAAAGAAGGATGAAATCAAGATGGAAATCCAAATCACTCTAATTGAAGTGTTGGAATCATGAATATCAACAGATCAAGAATAGAATTCCAAAGGGAGGATGATTAATCTCCAATGGAGTCAATTATTATCACGTGGATAGTATATGTATATTGCAGTGTCAACATAACTGTGTCAGGTTACAGGTAGGAACTAGGTTCTCACTTTATGTCGAAAACCTAGGCTCTGATACCACTCTGTAACGCCCCGATCCTAAAGATACGGAGTCGTTATGGCGACGCATATACGCAAGGGAAATACCCCACGTATACGCGCTAAGCCTAAGTTGTAACCTGAACAAGCTATAATCTCAACCATGAAAATCACTGCAATATGACATATAAAAGCTACACATGATAACAATATGAGTGACAGGAAGAAAATGGCAGTTGAATGCAATACAGATAGAGTCATGGAGTAACAGGAATAAAGGAGAAATGAGGGTACCAGAATGAAGAGAGGGAGACAGTGTCCAACTCCTCGCAATGTGTACCAACTCATCGAACACCTGCACAATGAGACAATCGTCCAATAGCTGGACGTGCAAACCCAGGGTCGTCAGAACACGACCTGGTGAGTGTGTGTGTAAAGGGCAAGAGCCCGTGCATAAAAACAAGGTGCATAAAGCAGTAACAAGAATAACTGCAGATATAAGATAATCAAATAACATGATAAACACTAAATAACAACATGTATGTAGAACAAGACAACTAACATAACTGTAAACAATAACTGACGTCATGATGTGTAACCTAGCATGTCACTAGGCTGGTATCCAAGTCTAGTCATAAGTCTGGTCCTGGTTATGGTCATATGTCTATCACAGTGATATAAGTGCACAGTCAGGTGATTAATGTCAGTTACAATTCATTAACAGTTCATTATCATTTATTATGTCAGCGAACACCAATTGACGCATGCAGTAGACGCATCCCATACTACGCCTACCACACGTGTCAATCAGGGTCCTAAGTTATTGAAATTAATGGAAGAGACTTTGTCCATGCTTTAGGTGGGTCCCGTACATAACCGGGACCACGGCCCAGATGCCTGGCGCTGAACCAGGCCCTACCGCCAGGTAGTCAGTAACAGTAACAGTACTCACAGTAACACTGTGGAACAGTAAACTCACAGTAGCACTGTGGAACAGTAAACAGATGGGATGTCAGTCATCCCCCGGAACCCTGCAGTGGAACCGTAAGTCGGCTGCGCAACCTGAATCCTAGGTCCACCCAAAATACAGACGCTGTCTCCTCCATCAATTTTCCCAATCCCGGTGTAAGTAGTCCGTTTACATTATTATTTATTTAATTCAGTTACATCAGTCAATGTCCATATTATCTAAAACATTGGGACGATACGGTGACAGTAACAATAACAGTACAGTAACAGTCAATCAGTAATCGTATACACGGTGAACGATATCAGTAACAGTGAACAGTAACAGTAACCGTGTATACGATGAACAATAGGACTGTACCGTGGTTACGGTCAATGATACTTTCCCAGTAACTTTCGGTAATATGCATAGTATTGTTATCAGTTAGATGTCATATAGTTAGTCAAGTTATCTAAATGGTATCAGGATATTTATTCTGAATCAGCAATGTGGTCTTCCGGGGTTTGTTGATTATGTATTTAATACGTGAATGTGAACATGAGCAATAATTGACATGCATAAACAGTAATTAAACATGAACACTGTTTAAACATAATAACGTATATAGAAACCAGTTAAAAGCACTCATATAAAATAATATCAAAATACTCAATAAGAAAATAAGGAACACTCACTTGAAATGATGCATTTTTGGAACCGAATCGCTGTCTGGTCTTCACTATACGAACTGATATGGATCTCCCGCAATGATCCGGACCTCACCAAACGATTCCGAACGTTCTTTGCCTCTTTCATCAGATCATTGTTGTTGTCTTGAAACTTCTCTTTCATGCCCCAAAATTGCACTGTCATATGAGCCCCATATCATAATCCACGTACTTCGTCCAGAGTGGCCGGAACTGGTTCATGTCAATATCCAACCATGGCTTCATATGCGAGGTATTTCACTAGGATCACCTAAAGAAAAACTAACTGAAGTGCGTAGCATATTTCAGTGAAGGTTTCAGGGTACTCATTTCATGCTAAAAGGTAAAATAAAACAAACATGTAGCAGTGAGTTTAGACTATTAACTGAACTTATGAGATAACAAAAACTTCTATCAGCAAGGCTGGGTTTCAAGGGGATCTTCTTCTAAATCTATAATTTGTGAGATTCATTCTTCATCTTCCAGTGACTGCAAAATAACTAACTTGTGTAATCAAATATTGGATCTAAAAAGAGTGCCAATGTATAACACAAAACTAATACAATTCCCACAAATTGGTACTTTCTTAGTGAAGAAAATGCAGGAGCTAGTATTAGTTTGAAATGATGCTCACCCCAACTCACGCACGTCATGCAACATATCCAAAATACATGCATGCATATAATTGCTACCTTAAACATTTTATAGAACACCTATATATATATACACAAAATAAATAATAATTACACTAGGTACATAAAAATGAAAAGAGGACGGGGAGAATCACTCACGGCTTGGGCATGGTGGAGGGGCACGGTGATGCACTGGAGAGTGCGCATTGCTCCGGGGAGATCGTGGTGATCCGACGACGGATTAAGGAGGCTCGACCAATGGGGAAAGAGTGCAAACAGAACTTGGAGAAGCTCGCGCACGACCATGAATCGCGCGCGGAGGATGTCGTTGAAAAGAGCAACACGCCGTGAAGGGCGTGGGGTACGTTCGCGCTCGCCGACGGCGATCCATGGCGATCTACGGAGAACCGGAAAATGGCTTCCCACACATACCTACTCATTCCAATCACAACACAAAAAAATATATATATAAAAAAATGAAATCACAAAATATATCAAAAATTGAAATCACAGCACACATCTAACTACCCACCCACTCGCACTCTCAGCACACCTACCAAAAAAAAACAGAAAGATGAAAACACACTCATTAAACTAATTCTAACACTAACACATTTAAAAAATGAAATTCACAGCACTCAAAAATGTACACACTCTCTAAAACACAAAGCACTCAAAATGAAAACATACACACTAAACTAAAATATTAAATAATTAATACACTCAATTATGAATTCTACACAATCTTACAGATAAGGGAGAGGGTGCACCATGGGAGAAGGGAGCTCGCGCAAGGGGGCGTTCGGCGGTGCTACCGAAGGAGGTCGCGGAGAACTCCGGGGCTCGTCGGAGAGGTGGCGGAGGGTGTAGCTCTTAGTTGTACCTCTGATGGTGGTGTGTCAAGGAAGATCTCGGCATGGTGCAGGAGATGTGGGGCAGGAGGCGCTGCGGCCTGCATGGTCTTGGCCAAGGGCTGTTGGGTTCGACAAAGGTTGCAAGACCTGGGGTGCTGGGGGTATGCGCCGGAGTTGGGGCGGCCAATGGGGATGTTGGGGTTGTGCGTGGATCTGGTGGAGGTGCGGCTGGGTGTTGGGGAAGAGATGAATATATAGATTAGGTTTTGTTTAGGTTTAGAAGTTAGGATTTATTTATAGGATGGGTTATTGGGTTTTGGGAGAATAACTCAAATAATAATAAATAGAAATAACTATAATAATATTAATAATCAATAGTGACACCAAAAATAGTAGGCAAAATACTAAGAAAGGTAATTAGTCATCACCACAGAAATAAATACAAATAAATGCTAATAATTCTATACTAATAATAACAGGTAATAATAGTAATCCTAATTAATAATAATAATGACAATAATAATAGCAGCACTAAATAAAATAAATAATAACCTTAATGAAATAATGAGAATAATAATTAAGTTAACAATTAATAATAATAATGGCAAACATAAAATATCAAATTACCAATCATTATCTCAAAAGAATTTCCATACTTAATAATAATAATCTCAGGAAAATAATAAATCAACTTGCTTCATTAAAATACTCGGTAAATAAAAATAAATAAATACCTAAAGAAAATAAAATACAATACTATTAGGTTAGGGATATTACATTTAGTGAATAGAGTAGTGTCTACTTTGCCTTTAATAAAATTATTTGAAATTAGAAAACTTGAAAGTCTTTCATACCAAGCTCTTGGAGCTTGTTTCAAACCATACAAAGCCTTGTCAAGTTTAAAAACAAAATCGGGATGAACATGATCAATAAAACCGGGAGGTTGAGCAACATAAACTTCTTCATTAAGAAAACCATTTAAAAATGCACTTTTTACATCCATTTGAAAAAGTTTGAAATTTTTGAAAGATGCAAAAGCTAGTGTTATCCGTATGGCTTCAAGCCGTGCTACAGGTGCAAAGGATTCCTCAAAGTCGATTCCCTCAACTTGAGTGTAACCTTGGGCTACTAACCTAGCTTTATTCCTAATGACATTACCGGACTCATCCATCTTGTTTTTAAAGATCCACTTAGTACCAATTATTGATCTATTGTGGGGTTTAGGAACAAGGTGCCAAACTTGGTTGCGCTCAAATTGATTGAGTTCCTCTTGCATGGCAAGCAACCAATATGGGTCCGTCTCGGCTTCGAGAATGCCTTTGGGTTCAAAATGAGAAATGAAAGCAAAGTTACCACATAGGTCATGGAGTTTGGAGCGCGTTGTGACTCCTTTGGATGCGTCACCCAAGATGAGCTCCTTAGGATGATTTGTAGCGTATCTCCAAGCTTTGGGAAGCGGTTGAGTGCTTTCCTCATTATCCTCTTGAACATCACCTAAAGGTTCTTGCTTATCTTCTTGAGCGGGTGAGTCCTTCAAGGATAGTTTCTCCATGCTTTCACCTAATGGTTCAATCTCTACAACATTCTCAACAAACACATTAGACTCTTCAAACTTAACATGCATGGTTTCTTCAATGGTAAGTGAAGATCTAATAAAAACTCTATATGCTTTGCTAGTAGAGGAATATCCAACAAAGATAGCCTCATAAGCCTTAGCATCAAATTTACCCAAATTCTCTTTAGTATTTAAAACAAAACACTTGCATCCAAAAACTTTAAAATAAGAAACATTAGGTTTTCTAGAATGATACATTTCAAAAGAAGTTTTTGAAGAATTTTTGCATAAATAAATACGATTCGATATATAGCATGCGGTGTTTACGGCCTCGGCCCATAAATATTGAGGGAGGTCGTATTCACTTATCATTGTCCTAGCCATCTCTTGAAGTGTCCTATTTTTCCTTTCTACAACTCCATTTTGTTGTGGAGTCCTAGGACAAGACATTTCATGCTTAATTCCCTTTCCATCACAATAAGTCATGAAGAGTTCGTTAACAAACTCACCACCTCTATCACTCCTTATTCTCAAAATCGGAAAACCTTTTTCTTTTTCAACTCTTTTTCGAAAAATCTTAAAATGAGAAAAAGTTTGATCTTTATTTTGCAAAAAGAAAACCCAAGTGAAACGAGAAAAATCATCAACCAAAACAAATGCAAATCTACTACCATTTAAGCTTTTAGTTTTAGTTGGTCCAAATAAATCCATATGAACTAATTCTAATGGTCTAGTTGACATGATATCCTTGATTGGTTTGAAGGAAGACTTGGTTTGTTTCCCAAGTTGGCACGCACCACAAATGCGGTCTTTCTCAAAACTCAAGCAAGGTATACCCTTCACCAATTCCTTAGAATTAATCCTAGAAATATGTTCAAATGATGCATGTCCTAATCTTCTATGCCAAAGCCAAGAATTTTCATCAAAAGCATTTAAACATTTAGTAGAACACTCTACATTAAGCATGTCAATTATATAAACATTATCATCACGAAAACCGGTAAGAATACAATCATTCGATTTAACATCAAAAATCTTACAAGAAGAATCATCAAAAACAACTTTAAGACCTCGATCACAAAATTGACTAATACTAAGCAAATTATGTTTTAAACCATCAACAAGAACTACATTTTCTATAATAGGAGATGAACCAATTTGAATATTACCAATACCAATGATGGTGCCTTTGGAATCATCCCCGAAGGTGACGGAGCCACCTTCCATGTACCTTGATAGGGTTGTGAAGTTGTTGATATCCCACGTCATGTGTCTCGAACAACCACTATCAAGGTACCACCGCTCCCTACGTCTTGGAGCCTTGGTGTGTACCTACATCAAACAATTTAGGGCTTGATTTTGGTACCCACATTTTCTTGGGTCCATGAGGGTTAGAGCCATTAACCCAAACAAGATTATTTGAACTATGCAATTTATCATAACAAAATTTAGCTAAATGTCCATTTTTGCCACAATATGTACATCTATACACTCTACCATATTTAAAAGCATAGTGAGTGTGTGATTTGTGAGTATGGGCATTGTGAGCATGAGCATGAGAAGTGTTAGGTGAAGTGTGAGCATGAGGAATCTTAGCATGTGTATCTTTAACATGTGAAGTGTGCTTTTTAGAAAACTTTTCTTCAAGTTTCTTAGTGTTAAAAGCACAATCTTTCAAGACCTTTTCAAAATCAATCATTTTGGGTTTTAAAGAAGAAATTTCTTTATTATCAACAATAGGGGTTTTACCCTTACAAGAAATCTTATAAGCATTAAAATCATTTTGAATAGAAACAAGATTGGAAGAAAGATCATCTTTTTCTTTTGAAACCAAAGCAAGTTGATTTTTGAGAAAAGCAACTTCCTTTTGTAATTTAAAGCATTCCATTTTCTTGTTATCATAAGTTTCGGAAAGTTCTATAAAAGCATGAACTAGAACTTCCTTACTTAAATCATCATCATTATCATCAAGAGATTGAGGGGTTACCTTAGGTGTGTTTGCCATGAAACACATGTTAGCAACATCCGCCCCTTCTTCTTCTTCGGATTCGCTTTCCGAATCCCAAGTGGCCTTGTAAGCTTTCTTTTCTTCTTGCTTCTTGGCTTGAAGGAGGAAGTCATTTTCTTCTTGAACTCCGGACAATCGGCCATGATGTGTCCGGGCTTCCGGCAATTGTAGCAAATTATCCTCCTCTCTTCTTTACCTTCAAATTTTCTCCGGAAGTTGAGCTTGTTCTTCCGGTACATCCTCTTGAAGTTGCGCACAAGGAGGGAGAGCTCCTCATCTTCTTCTTCATCTTCATCATCGTCTTCAATGGTGGATGAAGACTTGAAAGCTATGGACTTCTTCTTTGTTGGAGCAACTTCTTCTCTTGCTTTCTTCTCCATCTCATGGGTTTTTAGGTTCCCAATGAGACTAATGATGTCCATCTCATCTTTGTCGTTCAATTCCTTCAAGGTGGTGGCCTTTATCTCCCAAGATGGAGGAAGAGCCCGTATCACTTTGCACACCTTTTGATCGTTGGAGATGACGTCACCTAAGGAAGAAAGACCATTTGTAATTTTAGTAAAACGAGTAATCATACAATCAATGGATTCATCATCAAGCATTTTAAATGATTCATATTGAGACCTCAAGAGATCTATTTTAGCTCTCTTGACTTGTGAAGTCCCTTCATGCGTGACCAATAAGTGTTGCCAAATCTCATAGGCGGATTGGCAATGAATTACCCGTGTAAGGTCATCCTCATTCAAGGCGGTTAAAAGGGAGTTTTGGGCTTTGGAGTTAGCCTCATATTCTCTAAAAGTGAAGTCGGTCCATGTGCTCTCATCACTATCGGGAGCTATGTAGGGTTTGGTCAAGGACTTAGCTACCAAGCTACCTAGTGATTGCAGAAATATAGTCATCCTAACCTTCCAAATGGGAAAATTTAGGCCATCAAATTTAGGTGGGGATTTAATGTTGTCGGCCATGTTTACTAGTGTATGAATGGATGAATGAAAATGTTGATTAGCAATATTTTAAGGATCTCTCTATGGATGTAAAGCCAAAACCTAGAGTCCAAGCTCTGAAACCAATTGAAAATCACCTAGAGGGGGGGGTGAATAGGTGATGATGCTAATCTAAGGGCAATTTAAAAATAATGAACAATGAGATGAATGCAACAATCTCCCAAAACAAGACTAAGAGCCGAATTCCCTATTAAGGGCTCTGAACTCCTTCCTCCGACTTCCTCGTAAAAATGAGTTAGAGGTGCGCAAAGCAACCTTGTTGTATGGGATTTTGATTGACAAGATGAAGTATGATGAATATGGCAAAGCAATCAAAAACACAAAGTAATAGCAATGGAAAGTAAACCAATCGCAAACACAAAGATATGATATCGAGGTTCGAGCACCCAGCTCTACGTCCCCGCCTTCCCCAGAAGGATTCTAACTACTTTCACTATCACAAAGATCTCAATTACAATGGAGTACCCAACTCCACAATCTCAGTACAATAGAATTCCTTGGTAATCAAAAGATCACAAACTCTCTCTTTCAAATATCTCTTCCCTTACAAAGGTCCTTAGAGAATATTGAGTAGGAATGAAGCTCTTGTGTAAGGTGAAAAGAAAAATTAAATCAGAGAGTATCACAAAAATAATTCAGCAATTAAGAAAGAATTTCAGCACAAAAACCAAGAACAAAGCTCTTTTGAATATCTCAAACTTTTGAATTTTTCTCTTGAAAATTGTTGTTAAGAATCTCTCCCCAAACACCCCTATTTATAGGAGAGGGCTAGGGTTTAGGGATAAAATATCATTACTGAAGTTTAGGAGGTAATTAATTCAAAATATAACCTTAAACGGATTTTTAAATTCAAATTACAAAATAACAGCTCACTTAAAAATCTGCCCGTTACTGTTCAACGGATACATCGGTCGACCGGGCCGGTCGACCGGTAGTACAAAAATCCGACCGTTATGGGCTATCGGTCGACCGACCCGGTCGACTGAAACAAACTGTGAGCAAAAATAAAATCTCGGTCGACTGCCCCGGTCGACTGACAGACATGCACACGGATACGTGCATCTGCCAGAACCCCGGTCGACTGGTCCGGTCGACCGGACCAACCTGACACAGACTCGGTCGACCGGGTCGGTCGACCGGTACATGTCAAAAATCAAAATTAAAACAGAATTTTGAGGAGATTAATATTTTTATCAAAACTATTTTAAACAGGAATTCAGTATGTAACATAAAAAGAAATTTGTAGAAGAAAGATTTTGTATTAAAATATTTTTGTATATTTTATAGGAAATAAACTAAGAAATACTATGTGCGCAAAAATGTGTGTGGTTGAGCTTCAAACCTATCCACTATTCTTTAACATACTATAAACCTAAGAATACAAAGACTAAGGACCTCTTGAGCAATCTTCACGTCTTTGAGCCATCCAATGCCTTGCTAGTGCCTTCTCTTCATGATCCTTCCTTGATGAGCAAAATGCCTTCATTGCTATGTGGAACTTAGAAGTTATTGCAAAAGCGAAGCGAATGATCTTTAAACATGGTACAAAACCTGAAACTCATCTTAAACAAAAATCATTAGTACCAAATAGCACTTATTTGATTTGTCATCATCAAAACACAAAAACAATTGGAGAGTGTAACCTCTTGGGCTAACAGACCTATCCAATACCACCAACATTTCCAACACGAGCAGCACCCCCAACACTTCCAGCCCCACCACAGAGAGGGAACCCAGAACCCATTGGTCGAAGACCTCCATTCCCACCCCAGCAGCATGATCAACCACAGAGAGGAGCAAGAACTAGAGCAGATCATGGCAGAGGCCAAGTTTACAACATGTCAGTAGAAGCATCAGGCGAAGCAGCAGCAGAATATGAAGCCCAGTATCCAGAACAGGGACCTTGAGGATATCATTGTAACAACTACCCCTGATCTTTTGTATTTTGAGTTGGTTATCTTTCTAAATATTTCACTTTATCCTATTCTCATTGTCGACCCTAGTCTTTCATGTGTTCATCTTCCCCCTATCGAAATTTCGAGGACGAAATTTTTGTAAGGTGGGTGGAATGTAACACCCCGTTCCCGAAATACGTACGTATCTGCGTATTTAGTTTTTCGATCGTATTTTTTTGATTTATTCTCGTATTTATTTTGTTTTATGAGTATTTATGTGAGCATTTTGTATTGAATCCGGGTTCGTGGACTTGGAGTCAGCCCTAATCTGGACCGAGGACACGATCCTAGTATACTAGTTGATTTAGTCTTTCTGGTAGTCTAAATTGACTGATTTTAGTTTCAACCACTGTTTCCCAATATTTTAGATTTTTCATGAATTTTCAGATTTTTTTCTGAATTATTTTTATAAAAACCCTAAAATCGGGATTAATCGGTACCGCTGGTTTATTCCTAGATTTTTAACGTACAAATGGAATCAAATTTTGAGAAACCGCTTTCACATATTTTCTTAGAATAATATTTACTATCTTAATTCATTTTTTGGGAATTTTCAGAATTTAACAGATTTCTGCCAGATTTGGTGTCGACCGATATTGGCGGCCGATTCCAGGATTTTTAATTTAAAAATTATAAAGAATTTCTTGAAATGGATTTCACTGTGATTCTTAGAATAATATTCTTGATTTTTTAGAATTTTTGCGGGTCGTTCCGAGATACTTGATTTTCGGACGATTCCGGTATTTTTCTGAAAGTTTTCCGCATCCGCAACTGAATCCCGAGAATCCGCCACTCTAATTATTTTCACTTTTTCTTCCAAGAAAATATCTTCCTTTTTTCATTTTCTTTTCCTTTTTCCTTTTTCTTTCCTTCCTTTTCCTTCCACCAAATTCTCCAAAATTCTCCATTCTTCCATTACCTTCTACAACTTTCCACCAAAAATATCTTCTCCAAAATATCTCAAACCACTCAAATCCCTCTCCCATCACCATGGCCGTCCAAGAGACACCTCAACCTCTCCATTTTTACAAAATAATCCCGTCCCTAAACACTTTTACATCACCTTCACAATTTCAATTCATATATAAACTTTTCCTTCTTCTTTCCACTTCATTTTTCTCTTCATCAAAACCTTAACCACCACCAACTCCTCCTTCATCTCCACCACAACCACAACCACTACAACTTCTCCAACTCCCTACCATAATCTTCTTCCTCCTCCATCTCCATTTAAACCACCACAACTCCAAAAACTCCACCAAAATCTAAAACATCCCCTTTACCTTCTCCAAAAATATCACCACCACTAAAACCCTCCACCAAACCAACACCCACCACCAAATCCTAGGACGGCCACCCTCCTTGGCTAGGGGCCAAGCTCCTCTTCTTCGGCAACGTCTTCGACGATCATTCTGGCGATCATTCCGGTGACAACTTCAACGACAACACCAACGTCACCACCACCATCTTTTCTTCACCTTTTTCATCACCATCTCCTCTACTATTCTCCACCACCATCTTCACTTTCACTATCACTTTCACCATCACAACACCACCTCCATCTTCACTACTTCAACCTCTAAACATCACCTCCTTCACTTTCTTTTATTACTCCATCAAAATTCATCTTCTTCACCAAATAACACCACCACCAACAAAATCACTTTTCCCTTCCTCTCTTCCTCCCCCACTTTGAGGCCGGCCACTTCCTAGGACACCAAGGGGTGGCGCACCACCCCTAGGGCCGGCGGCCACCCAAGGGCCAAGCCCCCCTTTCCTTTGCTCGCTTGGTGGTTTCCCTCTCCCGGGAATTCGGACGCGCAAAGCTTCAAAAGTGGCATTTTAGGCGAGTGACTTTCCGCGCCAAGAAAATGGACTTGTATTCAAATTAGTATTATGTTGTATTTAGTATCAGTGCGCTGTGATTGTACGGGTGTGTGTTATAATCTGTGGACATGTCTTCACTTGAACCGGATTGATATGTTGTAATGCTTGTAATAGGATAGAATAACTCGTGCGGACACTCGGTACCAACTCCGAGTTTCTGCCCACTCCTGGGATGGCTAGTAGCCACCGAGAGTGTGCTTAAACCCTGAGTGTTCTTGGCCTCCAGGCCATTCAGCCTCCGGTCTCTCACTATCTCGAAAGAGAAGTGATTTGAGACCGTCAGGTTTCTCAGCTCAGCCTCCGGTCTCTCACTATCTCGAAAGAGAAGTGATTTGAGACCGTCAGGTTTCTTAGCTCCGTCTAGTGAGCATGCTTAGCGCTTTACCACTAGATTCATCTAGGTGAGATGCTGCCAGATTTTCTACTCGCACTTTAGCCGAGTCATCCCAGTAACCTCGCCAGGCGCTCCAGTGTTAAACACTATTTGCTGTTCATACCTCCAGCTTGCTCAGCTCCGCTTGATTGTGTTCAACTATTACTCTAACACTTGCCATATACAAGCTTGTTATGTAAACACTTGACACATACCTGTCTGTATCATTTAACACTTGATGTGTTATCACCTAACACCTGACATGTTACAACTTATCACCTACCTCCTATCATATTAAAACTTGCCTTATGATTATCACATTTACGGGAATCCTGCCTTGTTATCCTATATTATGTACAGTGACCTGTTATCCTTTATTATATACAGTGACATGTACTCCTGTTATACATGTACTCCTGAATTCCTGATCATGTCCTGCTCCTGTTCTTCCCGTAAAAGTGATACTTACATGATAAATTACAATAAGACAACTTGCACCCGGTTTGGGGGAAACTGATGGGTCCTGAATAGTCATGTTTATGGTGGTCTTATCGAGTCACGCGTGGCCACATACTTGAGGGATCACCTGGCGGCCACCAGGGATTCCGTGGGGTGTGCTGGCACCCCTACTCCTGATTATTCCTGCCGAGTATGCACACGCCCTAGGCCTATTTCTATGGGATCTGCGATACTCTATTCCTGTTCGGGCGTACATAAGTCCCGGTACCTAGCGGTACGTTCCGGCTCAGCACCGGATACTCCTGGACCGTTCTCCCGGGCATGTACAGGGCCCATTCTAAACATGATTCATCGAACTTTATCAGTTTCCAAATAACTTGCTCTATAAGTTGTAAGTAGAAGTATGTGGAATAGGACACATACTTAAACCTACAACTTAGACAGCCTAATTATACTAGGATGCTAATATACAATTTGTTGTGTTGTTTCGTAACTCGGGTTGTATGTACTCGGATCACGGTAACATGGGGTAAAGGTATATAGATGAGGGTTTCTTTGTTTGGATTATTCCTTCGAGGTACTAATCCTCATGGAGTCGTGACCTAAACCTGTACAATCGGTTTTGCTCATAATCGGTTTTAATTCGATTTTATCGGTTTTATGTTAGTTAGGAGATTTCTAGTGTTGCCCTACCTACTTTACTTCTCGTCTCTTTACCTGTTCTTATCTTATTATACCATGCGCATTCTCTACTGGATGTCACTAGCTATATCCCTCTTGTTCCTGTATGCATGTCCTCACAAACACGATTTGCTATGCATGTTTATGTCTTAAGATTTATCGATACACATGTGCTTATCTATGCACGCCATCTGGCTTTCGCCTCACCACTCACTAGGGGAGTTCTGACTCCTCATGTCCTGGTCCTGGAGCTTGGAGCTAGGGGATTCTCTTAGTTGCTGATCTGAAAGGTGCAACAGTAGCTTGGATCTCCAACATGCCATCTGAAGCTCTATCCTTCTAGGCCCTCTGTGCGCCTCTCGAGATTTCCTTTTGTAAACTCGTGAGTGCTTTTTGTACTGTTCATTCTTGTACATCCCTTTGTATTCTCGTATTTGCGCCTATCAGTGATGTAATATTATTGCAATATTGTGTCACATCTGGTGATAACTTTATAATTGTACTCATATGTTGGAATGTATAATGCACCACGTGCTTTCGTACTCTTATTCTTGCCTGTACTGATGCTTAGCGTATATACGTGAGGGTATTTCTGACCTGCGTATATACGTCACAGTAACGTCTCCGTACCCGCTGGATCGGGGCGTTACATATCCGCTTCAAAGCGAGGACTTCCTACATCCGAGGCTTCGCTATCATCAACGATAATGAATTCCCCGAGGCCTAAAATGCGGACCCTCTTACCCTCGCACTTCTCAGTGACCTTCTGCTTCAGCCGCTGAGAGATTAACTCCACACCAAAGGAATTAATAGAAAATCCAGTGGGTGTGGAGTTTGAAATTCTATACCACTGGCAGAATCCTAGGGTCGTCAGAAGGTTCGGAGTCCTTAGCGGCATGCACAGTCGCGCCTCAGTACAGCCAGCAATGAATAACCGCCATGCACGAGCTTCATCAATGAGACTCCCTATGAAGGCCAAACTGTTGTTTGGATTTCCTATATACAGTTGGTCATACCCAAACTGGCGGGCAAACCGACTCGGAACATAGGGCTCCAGGTAACAGGTGTCCCCACTTCTATACAACAAGTGTGATGGTCGGATACTAACCAGCCACTTGAAGATTCCCCGACTCAATAACGTCTGCCCTTCCCCTACTTCCTTGAATTTTTCACCATAGCCCGCATCGCGAATGTAGGGAAAGAATCGGAAAAGACTATAGACGTCATGATGACACAACAGCTTACAGACCGCAGCCACATAAGTCTTTGACCATGAACAGAACCGACGGAGAAGCGCCATTCGAACACCTTCTGGGGGCTCCTCTCCGGCTTGGATGATGGAAGGGCAGTGAAGGGCGAACCATGTCATTAAATAAGTATATGACAAACCTATTCTGGGGTTTGGCTCGTCGCGAGGCAAGATAGTCCCCTTTTTCCGCTTCGTTGTTGGTGGCCTACAGAAAGCCTCCGTCAATGCATGAAGGCCTCTTTAAATACAGCACACCGTGGCCGGAAGAAGTCCAAGAGAACGACTATGGACTAGATGAACGGCAGTCAATAAGACAGTCGGATGAATGACATCGCCAGACGAAGACGGCACCACACATCTCTTCAACCAGACCGTTACGAAACCAGCTATAAGTGCCTTCCGGGACATCGGTCGACGAGCCTGGTGGTGGAAACTTCGAAGAATATCGCCTTTCTCATAGGGCCCGTCATCTTCTTCCAGAATTAAATCCCCTTGAGAGTGCACTTGCATCCGGCGAAAGATGTCTTCATCTGCAACTCCATAATAAGCCGCTTCAGGAGTACCTTCCAAGTTGGGGAAAAATAATTTTCCCAGCTCTTCAAACTGCATGAAGCTCCCTCACTGCTCCCATGCATGCTGGAGCAAATGTACAGGTGACACATCAATTCCCGGTAGGTCTCAAGCAAAGCGGGCTCCTGCTTCTCCAGAAGTGCCAATTTCGCCTCGCACGAGAAATATTCTTCATATGGGAGAGACTCCAAAGGCAGAGCAGGGACTTTTCACATCTCGTGTAGAGCCATACCCAATTCGCCAACAGGGGTGAAGAAGGTCCCTGTAGCCAGACAGTATAACTCAAAGATGGCATAGAAGTTCGCTACGATCATCTGAATGCCATAACAGGTCGTTCTGACGGGCTCATAAAGTCCCAACCTCTCCAGATCCTCCTCAAAATGAGCAAGGACATATAGAGTCAAGTCCCTCCACCATACCTTGGGAGGGTGAATCCACCCTGGAGTCCTGAAATCAATGGCTGGATAATTGCCATAAACTTTAAAAAACTGATTTCCAAAAGTTTGAGCCACCGCGGGGTTTTCTCCCACTAGGATGTCGGGAAGTACATTCTCAGGGTGGAGATCCAATATGCAGCGAGGAGGACCCGCCCTTGTGTAACCGGGAAACGAGATTATCAACTTTCCTACGTGAACGGAGTCACTAGTCTGAGTTACTTGCCACTGCATTTTTCGAGCCCTCATCACGCATTGAAAGAAGGACAAGGAAAAATGCCGTTTGCTAGATGGGAGATAGTACTTCTCACTATCCAATTTAAAAATCCACTGCCCTTCTCCGGCTAGCAGCTGGTGATCATTGTCGGGTGCTGCATCTCCGAACATGAAGCCAGGCTTTCGATAGATTCTTCGGTCAGAATCTTCAAGGGGAGCAGTAGTTAAGATGCTCCTCATGGTGCGCTGATCCTCACCATGAATAAGCGCATCTCGCGCAGGAGCGCTTCGCTCGCTGAACAGTGAAGACTGCCCTTGAAACTGCAGGCTGACATTGCCATCTAGCCCCCTGGCTATGCCAAAGAGACTATTCAGAGGACCAGGAGTATAGTGCACTGCAAGAATAAGGAGAAACTATGATTAGTTCATCAGCCAAACAAGAGCTAAAACAGGAATACAATTTAAGTTAAGGCATAGCCAGCGCTCCGAGCGAAGCTGGCCTAATGATAGCTTCGTAGTTGCAGCGTAACTCTGTATTCCACAGGAAGGCAGGATGCAGAAAAATATCCAAAGTATTAGCTTCGCTCTGGAAGCTTGACCTCGAACAACAGAATGCGACAAAGCCCCAGGGGCTAACTTCGTCAGAAAGGTATTATTGCCTAAAGATTATTTTAAGGGCATTAAGGTCCTTTTCAGTTACACTCCAAAGGTTAGCTTCGCACCCTATTATTCAATAGGATGTGAACCGCCTAAAGGATAGCTTCGCCTGGAAACTTGAAGAAGAGACCCTTTGTAACCCTCCGCTGCCATTATACGTGTCACCATGATGTACGATATGAAATACGTAGGAAATTGATCAATCCGAAAACCCGACTATACTAGTTTCAGTGTCACAACTGATCTTCTCACCGTTTCGATTTTCTAAAAATTTTCTAAACTTTTTCCGCGTTATTTTGGAAAATATACAATATCAGAGTTAACCTAAACAGATAATTAACTCAACGATTTTTAATTTACAAATGGGGTAAAATTTCTAAAATCTACTTTAGTAATAAGCTTTAAAATATTATTTTTTACCTTCAAGCATTTTTGACAATTTTTCGGAATTAGTCCAAAATCGGGCCGAATGGGTGTCGCCTGGTTTCACGGATTCTTTCGAGATTTTTAATTGACAAACCGGTTTAATTTTTTACAACCCGATTTTTCCTTACGTCTTAGCCTAATATTCCCTATTTTTTTAAATTTTTGGGGACTATTCGACACTAGTCAAATTCTAAATTTTTGACCAAGTTTTTAGAAATCCTAATCATGATTTTCCTAATTCTTAAAACTATCTTAGATTTCTTTCAAAAAATAAGTCAAAATATTTCCTTTTTATAACATTTTTTTTATTAGCAGTTAGTGTCTACCTATGTTAGTATGTTAGTAAAGCCCACCCCCACACTTATCTCATGCATTGTCCTCAATGTATGAATGAATGCATATATGCATGAAACAGACAAGGGAAGGCGGAAGTTACCTTAAGGTGGTGGTTTCGGAGGTGGTCTAATTGGTCCACGAAATGCGGCCCAATCAAGATAACAGATAATTTGGTGGAACCCACCAGAAACTTTCCTTACATAACCCACTAAAATATATGTATAATCAATTTTTAGTATTTCCACCCCATTAAATTTCCAAATTTCATAATAAATTTCAGAGTTAATTGTCTCAACCTCCTTGTCCCAAAATGGAGTATGAAAAGATGGAATTATTGACTTGGACATTATAGGTGCGGGAACGCATACCGACTCAGGGAAGAAGCCCAAATCAAGTAAGGGCTCAGGAGTCGGGCTAGGTTCAAGAATTGGGTCCAAGTCAAGAAATTGAAACTCAAGTCCACAATCATTTTCCCACAATGGCATGTGACCTAATATGGGTGATATCTCTTTACTTCCAATATTAAGGAATTCTAGCTCATCACCATACAATTCTTCAAAACTAAGGTCAACATCTTCCGTCAGAATTGTACAATCAGTTTCAGAAGTAAAGAGATTGTGAGAATCTAGGTCACATATCTCATTGAGTTCAATATCCAAAAATGGAGAACTTGCCAATTTGTCCATAGGATTTTCAAGATTACACAATTGGTCAAGTTCAATATGATCATTAAGAATGGGTGATTCAATTTCATGATGATTTGGAATAGAGTCCAATGTTGACTCGGAAAAAGTGAAATCAGGTGGAGACACTGGAGTCATTATTGGATCTGGAAATAAAATTGAATCATCAAGTTGGGGATCATGATCATATTCATCCTCAAGTTTTATTTCAGGAAAGGAAAAACTTGCCAAGTTATCAGATTTTGAAGTTTCGGCAAGTTCACATGATTGTAATGAATTAGAATCTTGTTGTCCAAAGCAACTTGGTTCGTCGGCTCTAAGCGAGTGGTCAACGAAAGCAGAAATGACCGAACGGTGAGAACGTAAAGATTCAACCATCAAATCTAGATCATGATCATGGGCTAATCTAGCCTCAGTCATGGCAGCAAGCATCCCTTCATAGTCGATAGGTGCATCATGCTGTGATTGGACTTGAAAAGATGAAGTGTAATCGTGATGAAGTTGTGAGTTGGTGGACTCACGCATCATCATGTCTGCGATTGATGGTGATTGTTGCTTGGACTTATGCATACTTATCATTTCCCCGATAGATAGTGATCTATTCTGAATGGGAGGATCAAAGTATGAATCATTGAAGGAATGTGGACTAGATGGATATGAAGGACAATTTGGTTGAGAATTAGACTCGGGGGACTCGAAACCCCATGAACTCTGTGACGAGTTGAAATTATTATGAAAATTATAGTTATAAGATGGGGGGTGTGGGTTATATTCATTCGGATAAGACCATTCCGGCACACTAGATTGGTCAAAGTTAGGGTATGCCGGGTTGGTAATATCCGAATAATAGTTAGGGGTGTAATATGGATTAAAATTGGAATTATTATTATATGCCATATCACACCAACACAAACACAACAAACAAATAAACAAACAAAAAAGAAAAATTCTAACCTAAGTTAGGGTAGACCTATGACCTAGACGACTCCTAACTGGTTAGACCGTCCACAGGAGGTTGGGTGCAGACTTTGACCACAAGTTAATCAGCCAGGTCAGGGCAAGAATGGTGGGAGGTTTTCCGTCAAAGACGTTCCTTAATTAAATAACCACCAATCTTTGGGCTTTCGGCCCTCAATCCCTTTTCTAGACACTGATTTAGCAAGAGTCAACTTCCAGCACTGTTCCCCCTTAGGATAATCTCCTATTGAGTCCGAGATGTCCCTAGGGCCAACGTCTACTAATTTTTAAGTTAGGCTTGGGTTAGTGAGTACTCGGGATATGATTTTTGGGCTAAGGAAGGGTGATGAAATCCCCACCTTATCTTGTTAATAGGTTATGCCCTTAAGATGAATTAGTGCAAGTGTACAAGATAAATAGATAAGATTCACTCAAAGCAGAAATTCAACCAAGAGATGAGTCCTATTCTACATGCAATGCTTACGTACCTTGCTTCTCCAGCACTCTTCAACAGTAAATAAAAATAATTGAAAAGACACGTGCCTAATATGCAAATGTCTAATCAATTTTTATTTTAACAACGAATAATTTACTGTTGATTTAATTAGCAGTAAGCAGGGTTATCACAGAACAAAATCAACAGAGCAGTAAACAGTATTTGAACTTTGCAGCAACCTGCAGAAATTTGGATCAGTAATTCTCTACTGTTGCCGCAGAATTGCGGCTCTGGCCGCAGATCTGCGGCAAAACAGTAGCTTCCTGTGCTCTGCCTTCGAGGGCAGAGGCACAGGATAGCTATATGTCCACTGCTGCTTCTGTATTTCTGTTTTCTGTTCTCCAAACCTGCAAACAGAAAAGAATAAAGAATTAGTTAAAAATTAAATTTTTGTTTTAGAGATAAACTTACCGTCCCTCCCCGGCAACGGCGCCAATTTGGTGACTGAGATTTCCTGCACACAAAAATATGGTATTTTAGTTTTAAGAATATGATGTGCAAGTCTCAATTCTAATCCGCGGTAGCAGGGCTATGCGGGTCGTGATCCTCAGGGAGGGACTGCGATGGAAGCATTAAGCAAGTTTCTCTAAAGTTTTTATTTTTATTAGTTAAGTTAGAAAGGAAGTGGTATTTAAAATGGGTCGACAAATAAAGAATTGGGAGAAGTTGTGATTTAATCTACAAAAAAGAAAAGAAAAGAAAAGAAAACTTACCTCTTCAGTCTGCTTACCGTTTGAACCGTTGCGATGATTTACCTTTTCTCGGAAGGCGTACAAGCATGGCATATAGGATCGTCCGCCTTCTTAACTATGGAATAAAAAGCAAATATGAAGACCTGTTCATCGCCATAGGCCATCAAGGGTCCTTCTTTGGCTAGGTATTCTCGAAGCAGTGGTTCTCATGGTGGGCAAGACATTAGAGAAAGAAACAATGTTATAAAACAAAATAGAAGAACAATGAAAGAACAAAATTAGAGACACAATAAAACAAGAATAGAAAAAAAGAACAAAAACAAGCTTTGATTTGATTATTAAACAATGGTGGAAACTTACAACTTACACCGGCTGTCACCATCAGTACAAGTGGATCCCTTCCTCCATGAATACATCATCTCCTCTCAGCTTTCACAAAAAGAAAATAAAATTTACAAAGGCAAAAATAAAATCTAACCTAGAAAGAAAACTAAACCCTAGCTTTTGGCCCTTGGCTCGCCTCTGGACGACTCTGTACGTTGCACTGCAGGGGGTATTTATAGGTGCAGAAGGTCGAAGAGTCCCGGAAAAAGTCGCCCACGAAATCTGGTATCCAGATAACATCAAAGTGCCGCAAAATTGCGGCTTTTGCCGCAATTCTGCGGCACTACAGTAGCTTCTGGCCACGCGCTTTGGCGCGTGGCCTCTCCTGGTCCGTCCATCTGGGCGCCTGCTTCTGGAAGTATGATCCTGGCTCTTCATCTTGGGATTTCGAGATAACTTAGAAATCAAGTTACCTTGATCTCAAATATCCCAAATCTTTTATCCACGAATTTCCTCCTTATCTTTGGCTTTTATACTTATCCTGCAAGAGTTTAGGGTTGGGTAGAATTCTATCCTTCCCTTATCTTTAATAATTGCAACTTTAGCCCTTGCATAATTGCACTTTGACAATTGATATTTGCACTTTTACACCTGGGCTTCAATTATGGGCTTTTGGGCTTCATTAAGCTTTATTTATTATTAAAATAATAATTCGAGGCCTGCACACAATAAATAATAAAATATTAATAATTGTGCAGAATTAAATAAATAAATATGAAAATGTGATGGTAAATGTTATGATAAAAATGCACTTTTGACTACCAATCACCATACTTGATCATACAGAAAAGGTCCTAAAGAACAAGGTGATTTCTTTAGTACGAGTAGCCTGGGATCCTAATGCCCCCGGAGATTCCACCTGGGAGCTGGAGGAAGAAGTTCGAGAGAAGTACTCGTACTTATTCTCTGACTCTCAGGTATCACCGTCTAAGTTCTTACTTTTTATCACTTATTGCATTTATTTCAATTTCGCGGACGAAATTTTTTGTTAGGTGGGTAGAAGTGTAACCCTCCGCTGCCATTATACGTGTCATCGTGATATACGATATGAAATACGTAGGAAATTGACCAATCTGAAAACCTGACTATACTAGTTTCAGTGTCACAACTGATCTTCTCACCGTTTCGATTTTCTAAAAATTTTCTAAACTTTTTCCGCGTTATTTTGGAAAATATACAATATCAGAGTTAACCTAAACAAATAATTAACTCAACGATTTTTAATTTGCAAATGGGGTAAAATTTCTAAAATCTACTTCAATAATAAGCTTTAAAATATTATTTTCTACCTTCAAGCATTTTTGACAATTTTTCGGAATTAGTCCAAAATCGGGCCGAATGGGTGTCGCCCGGTCTCACGGATTCTTTCGGGATTTTTAATTGACAAACCGGTTTAAATTTTTACAATCCGATTTTTCCTTACGTCTTAGCCTAATATTCCCTATTTTTCCAAATTTTTGGGGACTATTCGACACTAGTCAAATTCGGACCCTATTAATTAAATATCAAAATTAATATATCTTAATACTTATTCCATTTTCCTAATTCATTTCTTCTGTTACGTGACTGGATTTTTCCAGAGAACATCGTTAACCGACTTTGGGATTTGTCTTAAACATTCTACACTCTTCCATTAAGAAGATCTACATCTTATATAATCATATTTTTCTTTTAAAGCCCATACAAACAATCTCTCTCTCTCTCTCTCTCTCTCTCTCGCGCACACACACACACATCCACGCCAGCACCGACCTCACCCCCTCACCCCTCGCCGGCTGCCCAACACCACCGCCGCTGTCCACGACAGCCGCCACCGCAGCCCGACGCCGCCAGCGCCGCCCACCTGCCGCCCAACACCCGTCGTGCCCCACCGTGTAGCAACCCACACCACCACCACCAACTCCTCCACCCATCTCCGGCCGGCCATCGCACTTCGCCGGAGCCTCGCGTCACCACCACGAAGTCGCCGGAGCCTCACGCGGCCACCACGCAGCCGCCGGCCCGGACCCGGACCCCCTTCATCTTCCTCTTCGTTCTGCTGTTGTCGCCTGTGAGCAGCAAACCCATAACGGGTTGGGTTGATCTCCATCTCAAACCCGCAAGCCCGCAAACCCGCAACCCTTTTCCTATAAAAGGTATATTTCGGATGAGCCCTTTAGAAAGTTTTAGTATTTCATTTATGACTCTGCAAAATTTAATTTAACCCCCTGCTCACTGTCAAATCTTATAGAATAGACCCTGAGTCGTGCGTCAGACGATAACTTGGTCATTTGACATCGGAATCGAGCGTTCTTGGTCTCGTTACGATCATGACAGCGAGAATTTCCTTTATCAGGCAAGTTTTTTTCCTGAATTTTGTATTTTCTCCATAGAAATCATGTATATACTTCGTATCGTCTGATTGGTATATTCGATTACCGATATGGTAGCCATTCCTGATAAATTAGTTATCTCTAAAGTGTTAAATACCCTTATTAAATATTCACGATGAGTATGGTTTAGTATGCGTGTGTAGTCTTGTAATTTATCCCCGATGTTACTTGGTTGTCCCTTTTCATGACATTCCTGTTACAAATACACTTGTTATTGATTCCTGTTATCTGCATGATACTCACATGACATTCCTGTTACAAATACGCTTGTTATTGATTCCTGTTATCTGCATGATACTCACACACACTACTAGGGAAAAGTCGTAGGAAATGATCAGACTATATTCACTTTATTGAAATACAAACACTAGGATTTGGGGAGACTGGACGATTGACTAAATCTTGTCAGGTGGATGTCTGGATCCATTGTTCGTCCCACTGCAGGGGACGGGGTAGTGCTGGCTACCATCTGTTGCTCATGAGCTCCCGTTTCCCATTATTGTTTTAGCTCATTGAGTTCCCGTTACATGTTACAGCCTTAGCGGGCTGGCCCTGGTCTCAGCAGCCAGGGATCTGTTTAAGGCTATGATCCCGGGTATGCACGGGATACACCCACCTGACCTGATCTCCTCGATTGTAAAGTCTCATGGCACATGTTTATGCATTCATTGATCATGCTTGATTCCAGTGTGATTCTTGTTGTCCCCTATTTAGAGTTTTTGTTTATTTCCTGTGCATGATTATACCTTGTTATTACTTTGTTCATTTCTCTTTCCTTTGTACACTTGCTCGGTCGCATCTGAGACCCTGGGTTTGTTTGCCCAGATATAGAGCCCGTGGTTACACCCACAGAAGAGGACGTGGAGTACCTAGACAGTTTGGCTGAGCGACTGTAGGACGGTTCGTGACCTAGACGTCTCTTTTGGTTTTCAGTATGTTTTATAGTTGTACAGTTATTTTCTGTTACAGTTATTGTATAATTTTGCAGATGGACTCAGATGTACTGTACTGTGCTTTTGGTACTGTAGTGACTGTGTTATGTACTCTTGTTACATATAATGTATCAGCAGTGTTGATACCATATAAGAAAACTTGTACAGGTCTACCGTAGGCTTAACGTGTATACGTCGGAACGTTCTACCCGACGTGTACAGGTTGCTGATCATGTCATGTACTCTATTTTGATCAGTGGGACGTGACACCCTTCGATTCTAAGATTCCCAACCAAAAAATCAAGGGAAATTCAGGAAATGGAATTCCCTATGATCATGAGATCATGATTGATCGCTCTGGATTCATCGGAAGATAATCAGAAATTGGCTTTAAAAGAGAGATGAAAATCTCTGATCAAAAGAGAAAGATCCCTATCCGCAATAGGTCGTTCGATGACTGGAGGAGGAGAAGGACCCTCCGTCGTAGAGGTTGCTGCCTTTTTTCCTACCCGTCTTTGGGGAGCCATCGGATAACTGAAAAAGAAGTTCTTGAAATTTCAAACAAAGGAGGAGGAAGAAGAAAAGAGTCAGAGTGCTCTGAAAATTCAAAGAGAAGTGGTACCTTCTCTTTCAGCCCGATCAGCTTTTATAGGCTGATGACTGCCTAAAGCTCCGTCTCCTCGAAAGGACGCATGCAGTCATTTCAAATTAATTTAAAACGGCGCCTAAAGTGCCTTCCCAAGAAGTGTTACTTAAGCCCCACTAAGGGCTAACTCCGCCGTGAGTTCAGCATCGACTTCATGCAACATTTGAGTAACTTTGCCGAAAGATGAACTTTAACCCCGCTGAGAGCTCGAACTTCACAGAAAATTCATGCCGGCTTCGGTGGAAGCTCGTTCCTGATTCAGATAGGATTCTGTCTTTAACTTCGCAGGAAGTTTAGCTCCGTCGATCCACTCCAGGTGTTCTCGGGTCAAAAAGAAGGAGAAACAAAGCAGATAAATAACACAAAATAAACATTTATTGATTCAAAAGGGAAGATACATTGACGCTACATCGAAGTGGTCTTTCATACAACCGAATCATTGCTCCAAAGGCATACAAGTGGTCTTATCTACTTTCAAGCCAAACCAATTGGACACGAAAGGCCTTCCTCCTGCACAAGGCCGTAATACTTTGCTTAATGACAGAAAGAAGCTGGATCTTCTTTAATGAAAATTGGCGAAGGACCGGTTGCCATCAGAAAGCTGGATCTTCCTTAAATTGGCAAAGAAGGATCCGAGACCTTACAGGTGACGTTCGCTTTCCCGAAGTGGATCATCTCAGATAAGCGACTATCAGCCCCGCCTCGAAGTGGATCATCTCGGATAAGCGACTGCCAACCTCTTCTGGGAACACACATCAGCTGCCACAGTATGTTCCTCGTGCTTAGGATTTAAAGTTTCAACTAGAAAAGCAAGAGGCAACTTTCTGGTCTCTTTCATCAAAATAAAAGACTGGCGAGCATAGCTCACTGCAATGCAAACTGAAAACATGTTAGCAGTAAAACAAAGAAAAAATGCAAGCATGGCACGCTAAGGCAAATTCTTTGGGGCGAAGCAATTTATATCCGATTCAGTTGCAATTTAAGGATGGATTTAAATTAAGCAGAAGATAGCCTCGCTTGCACAGTAATGACAGGCTAGCTCAGCGTAAGCGAAGTCTTAGCTCCGCCTAAGACAGTTATACTGAAGAAGCGCTAAAAAGAGCTAAGTCCTAGCCTCGCCTATACGGCTAAGCCAGACTGATCCAGAGGGACGCAGTCGTGACCCCAACTGTATGGCAAGACTGGCTCAACCTTGAAGAGACTAAGTCCCAATCCTTGCATATGCAGCGAACTTAGCAGGCAAGCATGCAATGATCTTTCTTTGATCAAGCAAAAATGATAGCTTCGCTGGAAAGCTGGGAAATAGGCTGAAATCCTTCTCTGCAAATCAGTCAGATACAAAATGAAGATCAAGGGAAATCAATCCCTGAGGTAGCTGATAAAGCTAAATCAAGGGAGATATACTCCCTAAAGTCATTAATCTATTGGTAAAGTCTCTGGATGACTGAGACTCACCAGTTCTTGGCCGATTAATGACCAGAGTGGGCACCCCCACTATTTTAGAGATCTGAGTATACTTGTCTGAACAACTAGGAGATGTCATGAACAGACTGCTTCTCTGTAGAGGACTTCAAGTGTCATATTTATAGACCTCATGGCCTAATCGTACCGCTGCTGCTTCAAGCTTAGAAGCGCGAGCGAATTTAAGGCATTTACTAAGCCTTGAGAAAGGGAATAGTCTCCCTCGGAAATGCACGCAGAAGGAATGATCTCCCTCTTAATCAAGAGAAGTTATTTCAACTTCAGGAAAGGAAATAATCCTTCTCGTAACTAGCCGAAAGTAGTTAGTCTCGAGAAAAGAATGACATTCTAAGACCAATTGGAAGCGAATCTACTCCGGGAGCTACTCAGACGCGAAACTATCCTGAATCGCGAATCTACACGATTTCTCAGCGAACTTATTCTAATTCGGAAGTAGGATTGAAAACAAAGCTGAACTCAATCACCATGGCGACGTTCGTACTACACATACCATCAATTAAAGCAATTCAAAGTATTTTGAAGCCTGAACCATTCGATTGCAGACTTTTGAAAACTTTGAAGGGGGTCTTGTTGACACTCTAAAAAAAGATAAGATTCCTGACTGGCCTGAACAATGTCTAAACTTGTTACATTTACAAAAGACAAGTGACATACAAGCTGACGATCAGTTTTGTACCCATTTCTGAGGGACAAATCAGCAACTTGGACTCTACTGATTCAGTGAAGCAGACAGTGAGCCCAGATCATCTTTGAAGAGACCTAAGCAGGTCTAAAATGCTAAGATAGCTCAACACTTAGCATCGCATGAGCCCAATGGAATAGCCTCACCTGAGAGGCTAAGTTTGTCAAACTTCACCTTGAAGCCGTTCAAAGCTCTATCGGAGAGCTAACTTACAGCTTTGCCTGAAGTCCTCAGTTAACTCCGCAGAGAGTTAGCTTCACTCGAAGCCATACACGTAATCGCGCAGAAGGATGGTAGCTTCGCCACAGATGTTTATCTAGCTCTGCTGAAGAGCTTTCTTCTAACTTTACCAGATGCTCTTTCCAGCTCCGCTGTGAGTTTGACGCGACAGCTCTGCTGCGGGTCTGTTATGGTCAACCTTTGACCAATCAAATCTCCAGATGAGATCAAATCTAATCAAGATCAAATCTGAGATCAAATTTGGTAGTTATTTACCGTAATCTCATGATTCTCCTAAAACAAGTAAGAAGATCAGGGGAGATCTTTCAATTATTTAGAAAGAATCAAAACAGATCAGGAGATCGACGCAACCTGCTATTCCTAACTTCGCAGAAGTCGATTCTAGCCTCGCAGCAAGGCTACTTTTCAGATTTAAATAGATTGACTCAATCTGTTTTCAGATTTTCAAGGGACAATTATACCCCTGCTCTCCCTATAAATAGCCCACCAGGGGTACACGGAGAGGGACGACATGTAAGAGGCATATAAACACACGCACACAGAGAGAGATGACTAAACAGAGATCTATTCTCTTACTTTCAAGAATTCAGAGAGTTCAGAGAACTGCTTCTCTAATCAGGGTGCTGATACCCTAAGTTCTTCCTCTCAAAGAATCTTCGGAACCAAGCAAGAAGGAATTCCCAAGTGGAGGCAGTTTGAGAAATAACAAGAGGGTTCTATCAACCTTCTGTTCTCCAATTCCCCGAACCAGGCGAGAAAGGAATCCTATCGATCGCATCGTCAAAGGGACAAAGTGATCGCGCGCTGACCAGACTCCTATCGGCACGCTTCTCCAGAATCTCAGAGGAGATCTACTTGTAATCTTTTGTGTTACTTGAATTTAGCTCCTTGATATTTTTTTTGTAAGTTTTCTCCTTTGCTAAATCAATGGAAGACAATCATTTGTCATTAGATTAGCTCATACACCTATTCACCCCCCTCTAGGTGTATTTTCAATTGGTATCAGAGCTCACACTCCTAATATTAGGTTTAACCACCTAGGAGTGAGATCTTGATTAGGTAATCTAGATTTGCATTTGCACTCATATAGTCTATACACTCATGGATCACCTTGCCCCTCCCACGTTCGATGTTTCTAACATCGATATATGGAATATTAGGATGAATGTTTATTTAAAAGCCCTAAGTTTGCATATCTATCTTGCGACTATCAAAAAAACCTATTTTGGTATTACAAAGTACATTGAGGCTAATGCAGAAGTCCTAAATACACTAAAGTATTCACTTAGCAAAGAATATTTATCTATAATTTTTTATTGTGATTTCGCTTTTGTAGTATAGAACACATTGACCTCTCCCAAGCTTCAAACGACAATCAATGTGGAGAAAGAGTGTAGTGGAGAAGAGTCCGACCAATCTTGCTTCATGGTCCAAAGGAATGATTCCCTTAAGGTACATTCAGATACTCAATTAGATGATAGTTCTAATTCTTCTTATGATAACATGGATGCAGATGTATTAAATGAAGAACTATCTATAATTTGTGAAAACTTATTAGAAAAATATAAATTTTTAAAAAAGAAAGATTTTAAATTAAAAGAAGAAAATAAGAATTTGTTTTCAAAACTTAATATGGCTTTACAAGAGAGGGTTGAGATTTCAAGTGAAAGGGACTCATTGAAATCTCAACTTGTTCTTGCCTTAAAAGAAAATAAAATTTTGAAAAATAAAAATAATTGTGATGATGTTTTGAAGAAAAATGAAGTTTTATCTTCAAAACTTGAAATTATTTTAAAAGAGAACAATTCTTTGAAAAATAAAATTGCTTTAATTTCAAAATAATTGGATTTGGTTTCAAAGGAAAATATTTCTTTGAAAAATAATTTTTCTTATCATGTTTGACATACTACTATAGCCTCATCATCTAGCGTTTCTATTGCATACTCCATTTCTTCTTCTAATGTTGAAATGATATAATTATGTTAAAGAAGAGTGTTGATGGTTTGGGCCCTACTTTGAGCCAATGTGCCATGAACCACACATAATTGGAATCCATGTTTCGCAAGAAACATGCTCGTCATATTAATGCACATCATTTACAGCATTCACATGCTTCTCATGTTCACATACATGACACAATGTATACTCATGTGTACACTTGTACACATAGGGCCACCTTGCAAGATTTTGTTATAATAAAATAAATACTTCAAATTTTGTAAATAAATTTATTTGGGTTAGGAAAGGTGCTAACCCCCATGGACCCAATAAGGTATGGGTATCAAAATTTACTCCTATTTTATTTGATGTAAGTGTGGGCTCTCACTTGACGTGAAGGTATTGGTGCCTTGATGGTGGATGCGTTAGAGCTTGATGGACACTACATTGAATGCATCATCTTCAAGGATGTTTGGTGAGAGGACCACTATGGTTTGAAAACCTAAAGATTAACCCTATTGGTTTTGGTAACAATCTCTAACTCTTTATTTATGTTTACATACTCACATTGATTGATTTTAACATGCTTTAGTTTTTCATGTTCATTATGTTTGTTCATGGTTTGTACTTCATGCTTTTGATTACTTGTTTAGATAAAATTTTTATTAAAACTTGAGTTTATACTTGTACAACTAATGAGCCACATTTTTTTATCATATGTTTGCACTTTATTACTCATTTGTACCCATTGGATGTACTTTATAACCTATTTTTGATGATTCTTGCATCTTTACTTGTTTTCCCTATTTTTGTACATGTTTTCATAAAAATGTATTTATCTTCATGTATATGTTAATTTTGTCTAAAACTATTGGATATACATGTCTATCCTAAAGTCACTTACTTTTCATACAAAATTTTTTTTGGACTCGTTTATGTTTAGGATATGTATGTATACTTTTAGTTTCAACAAAACATACATATACCTTGAAGCGTATTTAGTTTTGATGATTTATTAATTTTGATAAAAGAAAATTCATATGAGTTTCAATGTCTTATTTCTATAATTTTGTTGATTACATGACTCTTACACTTTATGTTTGGTGTTTACTCATGATTTTTTGTTTCATGAGCATATATGTGCTTTATTGCTATTTGAGTGTCGATAATCGTGTGATTTTCATATTTTCACGGGATATATGACTTGTTGTCATGATTGAAGGATTTAATACTAGTTTTTCAAAATTATCTTTAAACTAGTTTTTATTCTTCAATTGGTAGAGTTTTCAAATGATGCTAAAATATTTTCAAATCATGATTTTTGAAAACCCCTATCATTTAAGGGCGGTTGGATGGGCGACCATGCCCTGTATACCATTATTGAATATCTTTTAAACATGTGCATGAATAAGGTGATAGGTATGAGTAATACACATGATCTTTATGATATTTCATATGTTTGTATACTTATATTTTGTTTACTTATATATGTATGATTCAAACTTCAACTAGTATCAATTTAAATTGGTATTTCTAATTTCATACATACATATATATGATTTGATTGTGCTTGTTTTATAATATCCTTATATTTTTAAAGCACAAATCATGTTTATGCTAAGCTTGATTTAGTCCTTCATGTCAATTATTTTTCAATTTGTATCATATACAAGCTTATGCATTGTTTTTATTGGTATTTCATAAAGGGGGAGTAAAATTCTTATTTTATCTTTCAATTGGTTTTATTTTTAAATTGGTATCTTACTCCCAGCGTTTATGATGAAAAATATTTTACTTTGATATATGCTTACATTTTTAATATTGGTATCAATAATTTTAAATTGGTATTATTTTCAAATTGGTATCCTTATTACAAAATCTAGTGTTTTACCTAAAAAAATGGTGTTTACTTTCAATTGATATCAGTCCTTTTATTGGTATTAATTAAAAAAAAAGATTATTTCTTTCAATTGGTTCTTTCAGTTGATTATGTTTATTGGTATCAAAATTGTGTTTTTAAGATATGTTTATTGTTTGTTTGTCTTTACCCCTTTGTTGATGAATGCAAAAGGGGGAGAAGAATTCATGTTTATATATGGATGTTTACTATATGTTATGCATATATCTTGTTTTATTGGTATATTGAGCTTCATTGCATATCTTTCCATATTTATTGATTATGCATATGTTAAGGGGGAGCTTCTAGGAAGCCTATTCTTATTGGATACATATATATAACCTCATAAGTTTTGTTGTCATCAAAAGAGGGAGATTGTTAGCCCAGAGGCCTTTCATCTTAGTTTTGATGATGACTAACTTATGAATGTTAGCTTACTAATAATCTTGTATTTATATAGTTTCAGTTATTGATCAAGATATTAGTAGGTGTTTAGCTTCAACAAAGGAGTTTTAGGAGCTAACACATGTAGATTCAAAAGCTCGCGTGTCAAGATCGCATCTAACACTCATATGGAGTCAAGCTCGTTGGATCGTGTTTGGATCGGGTCGTCTTGAAGATAAAGATCGACATGAAGACTTCGATTTGTTTAGATCTTGTGTAAAGATAAAAAATGTTGATATGCTCAAGTTCATATACACACAAGTTTAATATGTTTTGATTTTTAGTTTAACCGGTTTTGAATTTCTAGTTCATACATATGATTTTCATGAATAGATAAAATCAAAACAAGTTTACATGGTTTAAATATATATAAGATTTCACACACACACACACACACACACACACACACACACACACACACACACATAGACTTGTATCCTTCGAAAAGGATTCGAGGCTGGATCCTTCCCACTCAAATTCAGCCATCCGACATTCAAATACATGATCCACTCCATTGAAGTTGATCTATATTATTTCAAGTATCTATAAACCAAAAATCAAGTGTTTATAATACTTTTTGCCCATCCATCAAGCAACGCAATATGGACGGGTGAAAGTAGTGAGTTGGTTAGATCTATGTCTTTAGACATACAAATTCTTAATCCGGCCATTTCATTATGATCTAAACATTTAAAAAGCCCTACAAACTAATTTTTGTTAGGTTTCAAATGATCTACACCATTAAACTAACCAACTCACTATTTAGACCGTCCATTTTTCCCCTACTTGATGGATGGGCAAAAAGTATTCAAAACACTTAATTTTTGGTTTATAGATACTTGAAATAATATAGATCAACTTCAACGGAGTGGATCTTGGATTCGAATGTCAGAGGGTTGAATTTGAGTGGGAAGGATCCGGGCTCGAATCCTTTTGGAAGGACACAAGTCTCTCTCTCTCTCTCTCTCTCTCTCTCTCTATATATATATATATATATATATATATATATATATATATATATATATATATAGTGAGTTGATCCCCTAAGAACGGTTCTCACGAATTCATGTGAGAACTTTCACGTGAGCCGTTGGATCTGATAGAGATCTAGTTTTATTTGATTTGATCTATCAGATCCAACGACCCACGTGAAAGTTCTCACAGAAATCCGTGAGAACCGTTCTTAGAGGATCAGCTCCCTATATATATATATATATATATATATATATATATATATATATATATATATATATATATATATATATATATATATATATATATATATATATATATATATATATATATATTTTGATAATCATATTCATTGCTTAGAGTTTTGTAATTAAAAAAAACTTATTTTTGGAATTCATGTCAAAAATATAGATATATCAATTACATGTGTATTGGATTCTATCCATATACAATATGCTTCAGAAGAGTTTAAATATCATGTTTTTGTATTTATACAAGTTTGAAAAAAAACGGATTTCCATTTCAAAGTTTGGTTTTTGGAAAATGCGATTTTTGTTTAAGGCCAAATATTTTATATCATAAAAATAGTTCAAATAGTTTGTAGTATGTGTTGATTTTTTGTCACAAATAATTGTTATTCAAAGATATAACAAGAACTTATTTTTGTGGAATTTATGAGTATTTATGGGATTTAATTGATGTTAAATTAATAAGTTTTCAATCCTATAAAACCCAGTCAGATCACCTGGCAATCGACCGGACCAGTGGTCGGTCGACTGGACCGGTCAACCGATGTGCACGAAACATGCACAAAGGACCAGCCTACAAGGCTGATCGACCGCACAGTCGAACGACTGTAAGCACCCAGCTCTCGGGTACTGCTAGTCGACCGGGCGGTCGACCGACAGGCTTGTACCAGTCAACCGGGCGGTCGACCAGAGGCTTAACGGTCAGAAAAATGACTGTTGGCCGGTCGACTGGAAGGTCATTTCTGCCTTTTCTCGGCTGCAGCGGATCTATTTTTTGAGAGGCTATAAATAGCCATCTCTTGGGTTGTTTTTAACAAGAATTTCAAGAGCTTATTTTCCCATCCTTACAAGTGTTTTTGCAGCAAGTTTTTAAAGAGTTTTTATGTGTCAAAAAGATTTATCTTTATTTATTTTAAAGTGTTGGAAAAATCAAAGAAAAGAGAGTATTTGGGGAATTGGTTTTTGATCTTTATTTCAAAATCTATCTTGTAAATTTCTCAAGTATTTTCTTTGTTATTTTCATTCCTAACACTTTGTTTTCTCACAGTTAAGCTATCATCTCTATCCTTATTTTCCATTGATTTTGCAAAGGGGAAAACTTGAAAAAAAAAAGAGGTCGAGGAGCTAAATTACAAGTAATTCTTTGCAAGAAGAAGATTACATGTAGATCTCCTCTGAGATTTCTGAGGAAGTGTGCCGGTAGGAATCTGATCAGCGCGCGATCACTTTATCCCTTTGACGATGCAATCAGTCAGATGATCGGACTGCCGCCTGATGGGATTCCCTTCTCGCCTGGTTCGGGGAATCGGAGAACAGAAGGTCAGTAGAGCCCTCTTGTTACTTCTCGAGTTGTCTCCGCTTGGGAATTCCTTCTCGCCTGGTTCTGAAAATTTCTTGAGAGGGAGGAAGATCTTAGAGTATTAGCACCCTGAATTTATCCTTGTAGGATTAGAAAAGTGATTCTCTGAATTCTTAGAAGTAAGAGAGTAGATCTATTTTTGGTTTATGCTTTGAAGCTACCAAAGAAGCTTATGCTCTTCAAAAAGCCTCTTGGACTTAAATCTTTTCAAGCCCTTGAGTTTAGCCTACTAGTGGGCTATTTATAGGCTCGAGTTATGATTCCCTTGATTGTCTCCCCTTAATGAGAAATCATAGGTGTAACTATAAAATTTGATCTCGATCACAATGATCTCATTTGGAGATTTGATTGGTCAGAGATAACCATAAAAGATTGGCTCCTCTTAATAAGAGATACTCCCTTGATTCTCTCCAGTTAATTGAGAGATCTCCCCTGATCTTCTTACCTGATTGGGAGAGTCAAGAGATCATGTCAAGCAACTGCCAAATTTGATCTCGATCACAATGATATCATGTGGAGATTTGATTGGTCAAAGACGACCATAAAAGATTGGCTCCTCTTAATAAGAGATACTCCCTTGATCCTCTCCAGTTAATTTAGAGATCTTCCCTGATCTTCTTACCTGATTGGGAGAGTCAAGAGATCATATCAAGCAACTGCCAAATTTGATCTCGATCACGATGATCTCATCTGGAGATTTGATTGGTCAAAGATGATAATAAAAAGACCCGCAGCGGGGCTAATGAAAAGCTTCATGAGAAGTTATTAAGAAAGCTTTCGGAGAAGCTAGAATTAGCTTCAGGCGAAGCTGTAAGTTAGCTCTCTGGAGCTATGAAGAGCTTCATGAGAAGCTAGAAAGAAAGCTTCCTGAGAAGCTAGAATTAGCTTTTGGAGAAGCTAGAATAAGCTTCAGACGAAACTGTAAGTTAGCTATCTGTGGAGTTATGAAAAGGTTTATGAGAAACTATCAAGAAAGCTTCTGGAGAAGGTAGAATTAGATACAGACGAAGCTGCAAGTTAGCTCTCTGTGGAGCTATGAAAAGCTTCATGAAGAGCATGAAAGCTTCCGACGAAGCTAGAATTAGCTTCAGGTGAAGCTGCAAGTTAGCTCTTTGTGGAGAGCTTCAAGGCAAATCTAGACAAACTTAGCCTTTCAGTCGAGGCTATCCCTTTTGGCTCATGTGATGCTAAGTGTTGAGATAGCTTAGCATCTTAGGCCTGCTTAGGTCTCTTCAAAGACAATCTTGGCTTACTGTCTGCTTCACTGGATCAGTAGAGTCCAAGTCGCTAATTTGTCCCTCGAAGATGGGTAAAAACTGATCGTCAGCTTGTCTATGACTTATTTTTGTAAATGTCAACAAGTTAGACATCGTTCAGACCGGTTGGAAAGTTGTCTGAGAGTTTTATCTTTTTTTTAGTGTCAACAATCCTATCAATGGGATCTTATTTTTGTGGGAAATTGGTTTGAGGTCTATTGAGATCACCAAGAGTTGTTTGTGGTCTTTGAGATCACCAAGTTGTAATCTTCCTTTTGCTTTGGGTTTGTAGCTATCCCTCTTTATGTAGAGGTGATTGTGGTGGAGTTTGGCTTTATGCCTTTATCCCTCTTGTGTAGAGGTGATCGTTATTTTGGCTTTGTACCTTGCCTCTTATGTAGAGATGGTTGTGTTGGAGAGAGGAGTTATGTACTACTTACTTTGTAATTGCAAATTCCTCGATGGAAATTCCCTGTGTGGGAGGTCCTATGTGGACATATAGTGAAAATCCTTCTGTGTGAAGGAAGGGTCGAAGAGCAGTAGCTCGAACCTCGAAACATATCTTGGTGTTTGCGTTTGATCCACTATCTCTTAACTCTCTCTCTCTCTCTCTCTCTCTCTCTCTCTCTCTCTCTCTCTTTCTCTTATATCTTGCATTGATTTATATTGTTCATATCACTTACATGCTTGGTATTGTTTGTGTGCACATACTTGTGTTAAACCAAGAGAGCTTCATGTAGTACCTTAACTCTTATTTAGAGGAATCTAGAGGAGATAGTCCAGAGCCCGTCACTGAGAATTCAGCTACACTCTTTGGTTACACATAGTGTGTCGCAATTAGTTTTTAATTTTGCACCATTTGTCATTAGAGCCGCTCATACACCTATTCATCCCCCTCTAGGTGTATTTTTAAATGCTTCTCTAAGAGCTTCCTTTGTCGACTTGGAGAGTCGTAGAAGCTCGTAAAAGAGTGATCTTGGCTGGGATGTTAGATAGTTGAGCCAAGACATCAAAGTGAAATGAAATTGATGGTCCTTATACATTGTCTTTTAGAAGAGCTTTATTATAGCGAAGCTCTTTCTGTTTCTCTACAGTTTGCTTCATGGATTGCTTGGCTGCTTCTTTGGTCGGCTTGGATGAACTAGGAACCACTTTGTCGTACTTTTTCACTACTGCTAGCCATATCGAGTTCCTGCTACAAGAGGAGCACTTTGTTCTGTAGTGAGAACAATTTCTCCTCATCTGAGTCAGCAAGAGAGGCAACATCTATCCCGACTTCTCTCGAGAAAGCGCATACCACACTGCAAGAGGATGTTTTTGCTTTACCTTTGGACTTCTTGTTGGTATCAGTAGTCCATTGTTGGCTTTGGATGAGGTCGGGGTGAACCCACATTACCTCTCCTTGAGGAGTTGGGATATAGACCAGACCCTTCTCCTCCTTATAGTGTGGACCAGTATTAACCACTTTCAGTTTCCCTTTCGGGATGGGAACCACTCTGGCTGGCACTGATCGAAAATCCTTGCCAAATTGAAGGGACGTCATATTGATAGTCACTTTCTTCTACTCTGGACAGATTTTGAGCACATCTACATCTATCAAAGTCTGGAGGACATATTTGAAGATGTAGCAGCTCTTCGTGGCATGTCCCCACATCTTGTGGTATAAGCAGTAGTTGGGATTATCTGTTATGCCCATTCCTCATGTGCCTCACCTCTGGCAGCTTAATCTTGTTACTTTTGTGAAGTAACTTGAATAAGAAGATGGCATGCTCGTCCTTGAAGGAATAATGTTTGTTGGCACACATCTAGCCTGAAGCTCCACCGCCTCTAGTCGATTGAGGCTTGAAAAGAGATTTAGTGTCTGTCTCCAGAGTGTCTTTTCTTCTTGGTTGAGAAGATGACTCCGGTGTGCATCACATAGATTTCTACGGTGATAATCTCTTCTACTTGTTCGTCTTGTAGCACCAGTTTCTTTTAAGTGTGACACTCAGCCACTCCTATTTGGGCTAGGAGCGTGGTTTGTAGGTTGTGGCAGGAAGTCTCTGCCAGTGTAGACTGCGTCATGCCACTTGGACGTCGGAGCGCCATACTTCGAAATCTTTCCACAAAAGTTTTGATGGGCTCTCCTTACCTCTGCTTTGTGGCTAGGAGAGTGGGCACAGACATTTCGGTGTCGTCTTCAAAGAAGTGGATTAGGAAGAGCTTTTTCAGATCATCCCAGTTCTTTATGGAGCCTACATGAAGCTTCACGAACTATTCAAAAGCAAACCCCTTAAGGTTGTCGATGAACAAACAAGCCATAATAGTGTTGTTTAACACTACATTCCCAGTCTGGGACATGAAGCATTATATATGCTAGTTCGGAGAACCTTTACCGTCAAAAGTTTGCAAGGTGGGTGCCTTGAACTTGGGAGGAGAGGGAACAACATCCCACTTTGTTGGGTATGGCCGGACTACTCCCGCCTCTTGAAGATTGCTTCGAATAGTAATGTCTTCTAGGCGTTTTTCAAGTTCGTTCATCTTTCTGGAATGATTGTCTCCATTTTTTGAGTCTTCTTCCTCTTCAAATGTAGATTTAGGGAGTTTAAAATTGGAGTTATCCTCACTTTCAGTTTTCTCAGAAGTTGAGCTTTCACTGTCCTTCTGGAAAACTCTTGTTCTTACTGGAAGAAGCGCGGGTCTTGGAACCATTCGATTTCTTCTTGTTAAGCAAGAGAGCTATTATCTTCTTGAAGTCATTGATAGACTCTTGTTGGACTCGAAGCATATCCTACTGCTCCCTCTGCACTCGAGACCGCTCTTTAGATCTTCTAGCCATCTCTTCTGGAATATTGGCCATATATGTGAAAGCCTTCTTCTCTATCTGAGAGTTGGATGACTGAGACTCTGCAATAGTAGAATACTCCTCATTTATGTCGATTCCTCTAGCTAGGAGATTGTAGTCTACCGGGGCAATTGCTCTAGTTCGGATTCGAGTGTGTTAGCAAAGTCCTTCAAGCTTAATCAGTATTTCTTTCAAGTTTGAGGAACGTTCATATCTGACTCCTCAGAATTAAGGGCGAGTTGCTTCCCTTTTGACTTTCTTGCTGTGACGCTCAGACCCACCTTGTTGGAAGTAACCTCTAGGTACTCAACATCATAGAACGACTTCTTCTTGTGAAATCGTTGTCCCTTGGATGAACTTGAATTTGACAGTCGGCTAAAAACTGATGACTTAGTCATCAGAGAGTTGTAGTGACAATCAGAGAGCAACGCTGAGATAAGTTGCTCACAATGGAATTGGATAGCGATTTGATGAATGCTCCTCTTCCTTGTCAAGTAGCCTCTTAGATCCGTTGCAGGGGTATCTGAAGAACTAGCCTTGAATACATTAGGGTGAGGGATTTGCAGTTCAGTACTAAGTTTGGCCACTTGGGGTGGTGATGAGGAAAGGAATAGTGGAGAGAATTGCACAGATATTCAACAAAAAAGAGAAGGTTTAGAGTCAACCTTAGGTGCTTGATCACTCCACAATGTATTCAAAATGCTTAATGTATTCCTTCCAAATCACCATAGTAGCATAGGCTATACGGGTCGATTCTCAGGGAGAGCTTGCGATGGAAGCGTTACGGTTCGATGTGAAGATAGAAAACGAAGGTTCTTATTTGTCTCAAAAGAATGAAAATGAATTGGAAAAAGAGGTAAAAGAATTTGTGGATTTGTGCATGATGGAAAGAAAATAAAACGAACTTTAAAACAAGATTTGCCTTGGAAAGAAAACTAAAAGAAGGAGAACTTTGTAAAAGACTTTAAGATGGAGAAAATCATGACTATCTAACCTTACTAATTTGCTAACTTACTAATCTCCGTTATGGTGATGCTTGCCTCATGTTGATTCATCGGCAAATGTATGTCTTGCGTGTTGGTCTAGTTACTGTCCCAATTGATTGACGGGTGATCTTCTTGGACTTATCTTGTAGCCTCATTGACGTCATCGGCTCTCAAGATAGAATTTCAGTGGTGGACACGAGGAGTGTCACTCAAGGGATGCTAAGGAAGAAGATACAACATTCATTAATTGAAGTAAAGAAGTTGTACAACAAATAACATATGGTTAGTGCTCCATCTCCATGTTCCATCAAGGCACTTGTTCTAAAGACAAGGCTCTAAATGAGGCACACATGAATCATATGGAATTACAACAAGAGCTTGCCAAGAATGAAAGTAACCCATCGGGGATGAAAAGAGACTCAACAATTGCAAGATGAAAAATTAGCAATCACCCAAGAGTTAGAAGTTAGCAAAGTTAGTGGTTATCTAGTCATGTTAGAAGAAGTTAGCTAGCCATTACAAGAAAAGAAAAACAACAAGACATTATGCTATGAAAGTAAAGCTTGAATGAAAGAATTCAAGTAAAGTACTAGAAAATGCAAATAGAAGAGAAAGGAGATTGGATTAATCCTTGCTTCACAAGTTGTCACCCCTTGGTTTACACAAGCTTTCTCTCTCTCACAATCTCTCTCTTGCAGAATTTCTAGGAGGAAGAAGAAGACCTAGAGCACTAAAAATCCTAGAGAAAAACCTACAAATTACAAGCTCTATCCTCTAATCTCTCCTCCCTTTTTTGCACTGGCCCTGATGGTCTATTTATAGGTGTTTTCCATTAATTTGCAAAGGGGAAAACTTACAAAAAAAAGAGTTTGAGGAGCTAAATTACAAGTTTTCTCAAAAGATTAAAAGTAGATCTCCTCAGAGATTCTGGGAAAATGTGCCGATAGGAGTCTGGTCAGCGCGCGACCACTTTGTCCCTTTGACGATGCGAGCGATGAGATTCCCTTCTCGCCTGGTTCCGGGAATCAGAGAATAGAGGATTGGTAGAACCCTCTTGCTACTTCTCAAAAGACCGCCTTCTATGAGGAATTCCTTCTCGCCTGGTTCCGGAGATTCCTTGAGGAAAAGGGGTTGTTAGGGTATCACCACCCTGAAAAGAGAAGTATTTCTCTTGAAGATCTCTGAATTAGAGATTGCACGGTGCACTGGTGAAGAAGCCTCTGCTTGTGGAGTCCTCTCTCTCTTGTTGTCTTTTGCGGTACGATCTGATCTCGTCTTCGGTCTCCCTCCGTGTGTGTCTCTTTTCCCTTGTGCCCCTGGCGGGCTATTTATAGGGAAAGCAAGGGTAAAACTGCCCTCTTGAAGATATGGAAACAGATTGAATCGAATCTGTTTAAATCTGGAAAGTAGCCTTGCTGCGAGGCTAAAATAGCTTCCGCGGAGCTAGAAAATGGCAAGTCGGTTGATCTTTCCGATTTGTTGTGATCCTTTCCATATCGTTGGAGGATTTTCTCTGATCCTCTTACTCGTTTTAAGAGAGTCAAGAGATTGTGGCAATCACCTGTCATATTTGGTCTCTGATTGGATTTGATCTGATTGGATCCGATCTCATCCGGAGATTTGATTGACCAATAGCGGAGCTGCCCGCTTTGAAGCTCATAGCGGAGCTAGAGGCAATTCCTGGCGAAGTCCGAAAAGAGACTTTTCGGCGAAGCCGTCAGTTAGCTTCCTGACGATGCTCTGGATGATGCTAGCCTCACAAGCGAGGCATCTCCTTGGGCTAATGTAATGCTAAATGCTAGCATTTTAGACCTGCTGAGGTCTGTTTAGAAACAATCCGGGTTCACTGTTCTGCTTGCTGGATCAGTGGAGTCCAAGCTGCTTCCTTGTCCCTTGGAGGTGGGTGAAAAATTGGTCTTCAGCTCGTCTGTCGCTAGACATTGTTCGGACCAATAAGAATCTTGGTCTTTTTTAAGTGTCAACAAGACCCCCTTTAAAGTTTTCGAAAGTCTGCAATAGCCCAGACTTCGAAATAATTTGAACTGCTGTGATGGTGGTGTGGAGTATGAACATCGCCATGATGGTTGAGTTCAGCTTCGCTTTCAATCCTGCTTTGGGATGAATTCGCCGAAGAATTGTGCAGATCCGCGAGTCGCTTCGCGTTTGCGTGCGGGTAGCTCCGCATCTGGGTTTCCGGAAATAAGTTCGCTTTGGAACTCTTCTTGCCTTTCCGAGGCCAACTGCCATGGGCCGATTACGAGGAGGATTACTCCTTCTCTTGCACTGCTCGAGAGAGATGTTCTCCGATTTGCACGTTTCCAAGGGAGGATACTCCCTTTCTTCAAGGCGCCATGAGTGCCTTTTATGAGGGAGACGTTTTCTTCCCTTGTACGGTTCCAATGGAAACCGTCCCTATTATCAAGGCGTAATGAATGCCTTAAATGCGCTCGTGCTTCCACGCTTGAGGTGGTTGCGCTCAGGCCATGGGGCCTATAAATAGGACGCTTGAGGTCCTCTGAAGAGAAATGCCTTGCCTTTCTTCTTCTCTTCTCTTGGTTTAGAGAGATACTCAGATCTCTGAATTAGTGGGAAATCCCACTCTGGTTGTCTAACCGGCCAAGGACCAGTAAGTCTTGATCATTCAAAGACTTCACCGCTTTTAGGGAACTCATCTCCCTTGATTTAGCTTTGACAGCTTGCTTCAGGGATTAGCTTCCCTTGTTCTTCATCTTGCAATTGGCTGCTGCAGAGAAGGTTCTCATCATGGCTTTCTGCGAAGCCATCGTCTTGATTTGATCAGAAAGACCATTGATTGTTAAGTCCGCTGCGCAGGCAGGACTTGGGACTTGGCCTCTTCAATAGTTGAGCCAGTCTTGCCATATTGGTGAATGTTGAGACTGCATTTCACAAAATCAGTCTGACTTTGCCGTATAGGCGAGGCTAGGACTTGGCGTTTGCTGAGCCAGCCCATGGTTGCTGTGCAGGCGAGGCTTATCCTCTGCTTTGACTAAAGTCGGATTGCTTTGCCGCCGAAGAATCTGACTTAAATGTTTTTGCAGCTCTTTCTGTGCTTGACTGCTAACTTGCTCCAATTTGCCTTGCAGCGAGCTATGCTTGCCAGTCTGGTGACTTGATGGAAGAAGCCATAAAATTGCCTTATGCTTTCCCGGTTGAAGCTTTACTTTTAAGCAGGAGGAACAATTCGGGGCAGCAGGTGCGCGTCCCAGAGGCTGTTGGCAGCCTCTTATCCGAGATGATTCATTCTGAGGTGAGGCTGGCTGCCGCTTCGTCGGAGGTGATCAGTGAGATCACTGGCATTGTTGCCGACTTTCAACTTTGGTGGCCTCCGTCGGGGATGATCCACTTCGGGGGAGTGGGCCTCACACCCGTCAGATCACTGACATCACTGCCAATTCCCATTATAGGTGATCTGACGTGTTGGCGGCGATAAGTTTTATTGCCAGGCTTCAACAAAAATGTCCTGGCAAGATCTGCCATTTTGTGGAGAAAAATGACCGTGTCCTAGTGGCACCATCTGTTCATGTGCGAAGGATTATGGCCTTGTGCAGGAGGAAGGCCTTTCCTGTCCCGTTGATCTGGCTTGGAAGCAGATAAAACCGCTTGTATGCCTCAAATGATCCTGTTGGGCAATTGAATGTGTTATATGAAACACTTCTTTGATGTAATATCAATGTACCCTTTCTTTTGAATCAATGAAAGTTCATTGTCTGATCATCTGATTTTTGCTTGCTTTCACTGAAAGTTTGGCCATAGCTGGGCTAAACTGTGTGCGGAGCTAAGGACATAGCACCTTTTTAGAGGGCTAAGGTAAGCTTCCTGGCGAAGTCCTTGAAGGATTGTGCGAAGTCCGCACTTTGCTCCTGTGCGGAGTTAACCCTTTAGTGGGGTTGAACCGTCGCTCTTTGGGAAAGCGCCTCGGGCGCTTCGGGCACTGTTTCGAATTAATTCGAAACGGCGGAATGTGCCCTTTTTCGAGGCCTCGATTTAGGCGCTGACTGGCCTATAAAAGCCCGATCGGGCTGAACAGAAAAAGATCTCCCTTTTTTCAGAGAACTCCTGTCTTTTCGTCTCCTTCCTCCTCCTTTGCTTCAGAGTTCTTTGAGAACCCTTGCATTTCTTCGATGGCGCCCAAAAGACGAGCGGGAAAGGAAGCAGCGACTTCTGCAGCGGAGGGCCCTCCTCCTCCGGTCATTGAGCGACCAGTCGCTGGTAAGAGACTCTTCTCCCTGATGATGGTCTTCCTTCTTTGGAATCGGTATCTGGTCATTAGGACGATCGAATATGATCCGTCCTTATCAGGGAACTCGTTTCCCTTAATTTTCCTATTTTGCTTGCACCAGGGAATTAAGAGCTGAACAGTTCTTCTTTGGGCTTTCACACGAAGCCATAATTTGGGCCATCTCCGTCCTGTTTGAGGAACAGGACTTGAATAAGTCCTTTCAGTCATGATGACTTTTGACCATAATGCCCTCTTGATGACATCAGCCCTCAGGGCTATACCACTTCCTGCTTAAGCGAAGTTGGTGCCTTGGATGTTTTTCTGCGAAGATGCAGTTTTATCCGCGAGATCAAGCTTCATCGAAGCTATCGCCTTGCTGGCTTTGCTCACTGAGCGAGGCTATGCCTTAGTGAATTTTTTGTATTTTCATATCCACTTGATTGATGAACTAATCATAGTTCATTTCTGTTCTTGCAGTGCATTACGCCTCCGGTATCCCGAACAGTCTGTTTGGGTTGTCCAGACGAGCAGGTGGTAGCCTCAGCCTGCAGTTCCATGGAGAGGCTTATTTATTCAGTGAGCGGAGCTCCCTTGTCCGGGATACGCTCATCCAAGGCGGTCTCCCGCAGACCACCCGGAGTATTTTGACCACGGCTCCTCTTGAGGATGTCGATCGTCGGGCTTACAGAAAGCCTGACTTCATGTTCGGGATGCTGCGCCTGATCCCGATCGCCAGTTGCAGGCCGGCGAAGGACAGTGGATCTTTCAGCTGGACGGCGAGAAATCTTATCTTCCGTCCACTAAGCGACACTTCCCTTTGTCCTCCTTTGCGGCTGTGACTCAGGCTCGGAAGATGGCGTGGAGCGTGAGCCGAAGCGCTGAATCTGTCCATGTCGGGAGATTGTTGTATAAGTCCGGCTATTCAGGGGCGGGCCCTCCCCTCAGCATAATGGGGCTATACCCTGGGAAAGTATCGCGAGAGCTTCCCGTGGGAGAGAATCCGGCTGTGGTGCAGACTTTTGGCAACCAATTCTGCGCAGTTGGCGGGAATTACCCCGCTACTGACTTCAGGACCCCTGGTTGGGTTCATCCTCCCAAGACATGGTGGGCGGAGTTGACCAACTATGTTCTTGCTAATTTCGGGGAGGACTTGGAGAAGTTAAACCTCCATGAGGCCGTCAGGGCGACCTGCTACGGCATTGATATGAAGGTGGCGTGCTTCTACGCCATCCTTGAGTTATACTGCTCGGCCTCGGGGACCTTCTTCACCCCGGTTGGTGAGTTGGGCATGGCTCTGCATGAGATGTGGGAAATCTCTGCCTTACCTTTTGGGTCTCTTCCGTACGAAGAGTACTTTCCCTGTGAAGCGGAGTTGGCTCTGTTGGAGAAGCAGGAACCTGCTTTGCTCGAGACTTATCGGGAACTGATGTGCCACTTGCACATTTGTTCCAGCATCCACACTGGTGGCAAGAGTAGCTCGAAGAGCTTAAAGAGCTGGGGGAGCTATCTGTTCCCAAATATGAAGAGTGCGCCTGAAGCAGCCCATTGCAGAGTTGCTGAAGGGGACATCTTGGCCCGGATGGAGGCGCATGCTGAAAAGGACATCGTCGTGACTGAAGATGATGGTCCTTTCGAGGAAGGTGATGTCCTTCGGAGCTTTCACCACCAGGCTCGTCGGCCTATGTCTCGGAAGGCGCTGCTGGCCGGTTTCAAATTTTGAACTTCAAAACAACCATGGCAATATGAACTAGAGCTATCATCAAGAGGGGAATCCGAATGTACCTCATGAGAGTCATTCCCATATGCCATAAAGCCACGCTCTTCGGAAACTTCTCTCTTAGATTTCCTTATTTTGTTGATAATCACGGGTAGCTCCGGAGATGTCAAAATGCTCCAAACTGCAAAAGCCGAATCATATTTAGCAAATATAGGAAAAAGATGTTCATTTAAAGATGCTTGAAGTGTCCTAAGGGCTAATGCATTGGCCTTCTTATGCTTGCAACTATTTGGGAGGGTTTCTATAGTGATGGCTTGATAAGCTAGATGTCCTAAGCTTTTTATATGCCTAATCATGTCTACCTTCCAAGAGTCAAGTTTAAAGTGGTCAAACATAGGAGGGCTAGCCATGAGAGCAAACTAGTATGAGTGCAAAATGAAATGCAAATGAAGATTAGCAAACCAAGATCTTTTACTCCTAGGTTGTTAAACCAAAATATCAGGAGCACTAGCTCTGATACCAATTGAAATCACCTAGAGGGGGGGTGAATAGGTGATGATGCTAATCAATGGAACTAAATGCGGAATTAAAAATCTAAATGCAATGAGCACTCAAGTGTGATTAACTAGTGATGCACACACAACCAAGCCAAGCAAATATGAATGAGCAATATAAATGATGCAAGGCACAAAGTAAAGAGAGAGTTAGAGAGAGAGCCAATGGATCAAGCGCAAACAACAAGATATGTTCCGAGGTTCGAGCACCCAGCTCTACGTCCCCGCCTTCCCAGAAGGATTTCTAACTACACTAGCTTGTCCACAAAGGACTCCCACAAAGGGAACCTCCAACGAGGATTTGGGGCAATCACAATTACAAGGAGTACCCAACTCCTCTCCTTACAAACACAACCTCCTCCTTGAGGCACAACTCCAAGTCAACCAACACAACCTCCTCCTTGAGGCAAATTCCAAACCAATACAACAAACTCCCAATCACCAACCAATACAAGGATCACCTCTCAACTAGAGGGATACAGCCCAAATCACAAAGCTAAGAAAAGATTGGGTTACAACTTGGTGGTCACAACAACAACCACAAACAATATCTTTTTCCCACACAAAAACCTATAGATAAGATAGTAGATATTAGCTCAAGTGTGGAGAAAACCAAGGGATTTGAAACCAGCAACACAAAGAAAAATCTTTGGGAAATAAATAAAATTAAGATAGAGAAGTTCAATTCAAAAGCTTTTCCCAAACTCCCTTTTCTTTGGTTTTTCAAACCCTAATCAAAAACACAAAAGATTGTTCACTTTGAATCCAAAAACCTATTTTGATTGCAGCAAAAACTCCAGAGAGATATAAAATTTTAGCTCAAAAACTCTTGAAGAAAAACTAAGAAATAAAGCTCTTTTGAATTTGTCTAGCAATCAATATTTTTCTTGTTGATGAATCTCTCCCCAAACACCCCTATTTATAGGAGAGGGCTAGGTTAAGAGATAAAACATACTTAAGGTTAATTAAGTAATATTAGATTTGAAATAAATCCTAATTTCAAATTTTAAACACAAAAGACAAAATAAAATAGCATTTAAAAATCTGCCCGTTTACTGTTCAACGGATACTTCGGTCGACCGGGCCGGTCGACCGGTAGGTCAAAAATTCGACCGTTACAGTCTATCGGTCGACCGACCCGGTCGACTGAAACAAACTGTAAACAAAAACTCCATCTCGGTCGACCGCCCCGGTCGACCGGCAGACATGCACACAGATACGTGCATCTGCCAGGACTCCGGTCGACTGGTCCGGTCGACCGGACCAGCCTGACACGGACTCGGTCGACTGTCGGTCGACCGGATCAGGTCAGAAAACAGGAAAAATATATTATAATAAATCCCACATAATCTCTAAAATTCCACAAAAATAGTTTTGTCATTTTATATTGAAAGATGAACTTGTGTTAAAAATCCCAACACAAATTTCAAACATATTTGACTATTTTTGTGTCAAAGAAATTTTGCCAAAAAAACCAAAACTTGTATTTTCTAAAACTTAGATTTTAAATAGAAAATACACATTGTCCAAAACCTATCTGAAATACAAAAATATGATATTTAAACACTTTGAAGCATATTGTATATGAATGGAAATCCAATATACAAGAAACATATATATATATCATGATTTTTGTCATTAAGTCCAAATATATGTTTTGTTATAAATACCAAAACATAAAACTCATGAAGTAGACTATCAAACTAAGTTTGTTTAAGCAATAGAAGCATGCATGTATATAGAACAAATCATATATACACTAAACCATGTAAACTTGTTTTGATATAAAATCTATTCATGAAAACCAAGATCGGTTAAACCAAAAACCGAAAACCAATATTCAAAACGTGAAACATGTGTGTTGTGAACTTGAGCTTATCATACTATACTAATCTTTACAAGTGGGACCTACACCCAAACTTATGGATACCTAAGTCTTCTTGTAGAGCGCAATCTCCAAGTTGACTCGATCCAAAAACTTGATTCGCCGAGCTCGACTCCAAAGAGTGCTAGATGTCATCTTTGATGCTTAAGCTCTTGAATCAACATGTGAATGCTTCCAAATCATCTTGTTGAAGCAAATCACCTACTAATATCTTGATTAATGATCTGAGACTAAAACACAAGATTATTAGTATACATAACTACATGAGTTAGTCATCATCAAAACTAGAGTGGAAAGCCTTTGGGCCAACAATCTCCCCCTTTTTGATGATGACAAAACTCATGGAGTTATATATGCATGGATTAAAGTAAAGCTTCAAAGAAGCTCCCCCTTAACTCATGCATAACAATAAAACATATAAGATATGCAATGAATGTTCTCAAACACATAATAAAACATACCAAAACACAACAAAACATATGCATAAATCAACCATGCATATAAACTACAAATTCCTCTCCCCCTTTTTGTCACTCATCAACAAAGGGGTAAAAACATAAAATTGATACCATTAAAGTAAATGAAGTGCATAATTAAACTCTTGATATCCAAATAGAAACAATACCAATAAAACTAATGCATAAATCAAATCATGCATATAATAAAAACTCATTATGATACCAATTTAAAATATGTGTCAAGGAAGTGCATTATGATACCAATAAAGTGATACCAATTGAAATTATCAATAAATTGAGGAATGCCAATACCAAAATTATACAAGGCATTGAAACAAGAATAATCATTTTATATCAAAATGAAACATGCAATGTAAACTATAAAACAAATTGATACAAATTTAAGTAAACAAATAGCCTTTAGATACCAATTGAAGAAATTTTTAACACAAATGGCTTCTTGATACCAATTACACAACAATGTAAATTTTCCAATCATTTTTCATCATAAAGTTAGGGAGTGGAAATCAAAACAAATACTAATTGAAATACAAAATACGAATTTTCTCCCCCTTTATGAAATACCAAAGAAACTTATGCATAAGCTTGCATTAGATACCAATTGAAAAACTCATCAATTGAAACAGTATAGTCATTTAAAATCAAGCTATACAAAATCAAGATTTGTGCTCTAAAATATATGAATATGATAGGCACAAAAGAAACTTCTATGTATGTAAAAGATTAGATATCAATTGAAATTGATACTATAGGAAGAGTAAACATACATACATAAAACAAACACATATGAGTATACACAAATATGTCATATTGATACCAATTGAAAGAACTCAATGATACCAATTGAAATAACAAAAGTAAGGTCAAGTGTATAACTCATATCAACTACCACCCATCCAAGATAAGTTATAAATGATTTTCAAGATGAAACATACTTGATCATGGTCTCCCATCCAACCGCCCATCGATGGTAGGGGTTTTCAAAAATAGATTTGAACAATATAGTATGTTTGAAAATCACTACCTCATGAAGAATATCACAACTAGTTATGTAAGTCAACTAGTACGAAATTCTTCAAGATAAAATAAATAGATTTTTCATAAAACATGAAAATCACAAAATCACTAAACACTTAAAAACCATCCATAAGGTTATTACACTAAACACTATGTATGACACCAAAGTGTAGCCGAATTCCCCGTGAAGGGCTCTGGACTAACCCCTCTAGGTTCCCCGTAAATAAGGGTTGAGGTGGCGCGTTGGCTCTCTTGGTTGAATACAAGTGTTAGCAAATAATCCCAATCAATACATGTACTCATGAAAACTAAATCATGATACCAATTTGAAAATTAAATCATGGGAAAACATCAAGTAAGTTAAGTGTTGTGAGAAACATGTTATCAAGAAAATAGACAATCAAGCTCAATATAGAAATCATCAAAATATGAAACATAAGTGAATCATGAAATTAATTCATCATAAATCATGAGAATCACAATCAAACATGGAAATCATCACAAATGATCTAAACTTCAAGGCATAGGTATATCATGTACAAACTAAGGTATACATACATATCCCAAACGTGAAGAGTCCACAAAATAATATGCATGAACGCACGTGGCTCAAGGATGTATATGTATAAATGATAGTTTGGACAAAATAGACATATACATGAAGTTAACTAAATTATGTGAATACAAGTCAAATGCATGAATCATCAAAACTAGACTATACTAGTACATCAAATGAATACAAATGAGCGTTCAAGCACAAACATATATAAAGGTATATTTGTAGCTCATTAGTTGCACAAGTATAAATTTTAGTCTTAATGAAAATAATCATTCAAGCAAGTAGTCAACACATGAAGCATAAAACAAGTCAAAGATCAACATGAAGAATACAATCATGATAATCAAAACATGGTGTATTAAAACCAATCACAAAAATCCACATGATCAATATGATAAAGACATGTGCATTAGATCTATGATTAACATGATAGCTAAAACATAAGGAGAACACAAAATATGGGTCCATATTAAACATGGGTGTCTCAAGAACTAATCATGTAAAGCATAATTCTAATAAACATGGTAATTATCATACTAATCAAGAAACTATAAACATGCTATAAATGATTGAACATGAAAGCATGCAAGTATAAATAGGAGTTAGAGAATGATACCAAAACCGATGAAGGTGCATCTCTACTTCTCCAAACCACGGTGGTCCTCCCACCAAATCTCCTTGAGTGTGAAGCATCCAAATGGTTCTCATTTAAGCTTAGAACGCATCCACCTCAAGGCACCAATACTCTCACGTGATGCGAGAGCCTCCACCTACATCAAACATCAAGGGGGTGGATCTTGGTACCCATTTTCTTGTGGGTCCACGGGGGTTAGTATCTTTCCTAACCCAAACAAGATTAGTTGCTAAATTTTCAACATGTAGTCTATCATAGCAAAATCTAGCAAGATGGCCTTTTCGACCACAATGTGTACATGTGTACACGTGAGCATACATATGATGATGGTGATCATGAGAAGCATGTGTATGCCTAGATGAGTGTGCATGCAATGTTGGAACTTGTTTCTTGCGAACCAAGGTTTCCAAACGTGAGTGATTCATGGCACAATGGCTCAAAGTGGAGCCCAAACAATCAACACTTTTCTTCAAATTATTTATATCATTTTCAATGCTAGAAGACAAAGTGGAACATGCAATAGGTGTGAAAGAAGAAGAAGCAATACTATCATGGCACACATGAATATCAATTTCATTTTGCAAAGATTTATTTTTAATCAAAACTAAATCTAATTCTTTTGAAATTAAATCAATTTTATTTTTCAAAGTAAGATTTTCTTTGAAAACAAGATCCAATCTAGATGACAAAACTTCATTGTGTTCTACCACATCATCAAGATCATTTTTGTTTTTCAAAACTTCAATCACTTTAAGTGCAAGTTCTAGTTGAGATTGTAGTGAGTCACGTTCACTAGTAATCTCTTCCTTCTCTTGCAAAACCGATTCAAAAGTTGAACATAAATCCTTTAATTCTCCTTTTAAATCAAAATGTTTCTTTTTCAAAATCTCATGTTTTTCCATAAAATTTTCAAGTTTAGAGGCAAGTTCAACATTCAAATTTTGAACTTCAAAACAACCATGGCAATATGAACTAGAGCTATCATCAAGAGGGGAATCCGAATGTACCTCATGAGAGTCATTCCCATATGCCATAAAGCCACGCTCTTCGGAAACTCCTCTCTTAGATCTCCTTATTTTGTTGATAATCACGGGTAGCTCCGGAGATGTCAAAATGCTCCAAACTGCAAAAGCCGAATCATATTTAGCACATATAGGAAAAAGATGTTCATTTAAAGATGCTTGAAGTGTCCTAAGGGCTAATGCATTGGCCTTCTTATGCTTGCAACTATTTGGGAGGGTTTCTATAGTGATGGCTTGATAAGCTAGATGTCCTAAGCTTTTTATATGCCTAATCATGTCTACCTTCCAAGAGTCAAGTTTAAAGTGGTCAAACATAGGAGGGCTAGCCATGAGAGCAAACTAGTATGAGTGCAAAATGAAATGCAAATGAAGATTAGCAAACCAAGATCTTTTACTCCTAGGATGTTAAACCAAAATATCAGGAGCACTAGCTCTGATACCAATTGAAATCACCTAGAGGGGGGGTGAATAGGTGATGATGCTAATCAATGGAACTAAATGCGGAATTAAAAATCTAAATGCAATGAGCACTCAAGTGTGATTAACTAGTGATGCACACACAACCAAGCCAAGCAAATATGAATGAGCAATATAAATGATGCAAGGCACAAAGTAAAGAGAGAGTTAGAGAGAGCCAATGGATCAAGCGCAAACAACAAGATATGTTCCGAGGTTCGAGCACCCAGCTCTACGTCCCCGCCTTCCTAGAAGGATTTCTAACTACACTAGCTTGTCCACAAAGGACTCCCACAAAGGGAACCTCCAACGAGGATTTGGGGCAATCACAATTATAAGGAGTACCCAACTCCTCTCCTTACAAACACAACCTCCTACTTGAGGCACAACTCCAAGTCAACCAACACAATCTCCTCCTTGAGGCAAATTCCAAACCAATACAACAAACTCCCAATCACCAACCAATACAAGGATCACCTCTCAACTAGAGGGATACAACCCAAATCACAAAGCTAAGAAAAGATTGGGTTACAACTTGGTGGTCACAACAACAACCACAAACAATATCTTTTTCCCACACAAAAACCTATAGATAAGATAGTAGATATTAGCTCAAGTGTGGAGAAAACCAAGGGATTTGAAACCAGCAACACAAAGAAAAATCTTTGGGAAATAAATCAAATCAAGATAGAGAAGTTCAATTCAAAAGCTTTTCCCAAACTCCCTTTTCTTTGGTTTTTCAAACCCTAATCAAAAACACAAAAGATTGTTCACTTTGAATCCAAAAACCTATTTTGATTGCAGCAAAAACTCCAGAGAGATATAAAATTTTAGCTCAAAAACTCTTGAAGAAAAACTAAGAAATAAAGCTCTTTTGAATTTGTCTAGCAATCAATATTTTTCTTGTTGATGAATCTCTCACCAAACACCCCTATTTATAGGAGAGGGCTAGGTTAAGAGATAAAACATACTTAAGGTTAATTAAGTAATATTAGATTTGAAATAAATCCTAATTTCAAATTTTAAACACAAAAGACAAAATAAAACAGCATTTAAAAATCTGCCCGTTTACTGCAACGGATACTTCGGTCGACCGGGCCGGTCGACCGGTAGGTCAAAAATCCGACCGTTACAGTCTATCGGTCGACCGACCCGGTCGACTGAAACAAACTGTAAACAAAAACTCCATCTCGGTCGACTGCCCCGGTCGATCGGCAGACATGCACACAGATACGTGCATCTGCCAGGACTCCGGTCCGGACCAGCCTGACACGGACTCGGTCGACTGTCGGTCGACCGGATCAGGTCAGAAAACAGGGAAAAATATATTATAATAAATCCCACATAATCTCTAAAATTCCACAAAAATAGTTTTATCATTTTATATTGAAAGATGAAATTGTGTTAAAAATCCCAACACAAATTTCAAACATATTTGACTATTTTTGTGTCAAAGAAATTTTGCCAAAAAAACCAAAACTTGTATTTTCTAAAACTTAGATTTTGAATAGAAAATACACATTGTCCAAAATCTATCTGAAATACAAAAATATGATATTTAAACACTTTGAAGCATATTGTATATGAATGGAAATCCAATATACAAGAAACATATATATATCATGATTTTTGTCATTAAGTCCAAATATATGTTTTGTTATAAATACCAAAACATAAAACTCATGAAGTAGACTATCAAACTAAGTTTGTTTAAGCAATAGAAGCATGCATGTATATAGAACAAATCATATATACACTAAACCATGTAAACTTGTTTTGATATAAAATCTATTCATGAAAACCAAGATCGGTTAAACCAAAAACCGAAAACCAATATTCAAAACGTGAAACATGTGTGTTGTGAACTTGAGCTTATCATACTATACTAATCTTTACAAGTGGGACCTAAACCCAAACTTATGGATACCTAAGTCTTCTTGTAGAGCGCAATCTCCAAGTTGACTCGATCCAAAAACTTGATTTGCCGAGCTCGACTCCAAAGAGTGCTAGATGTCATCTTTGATGCTTAAGCTCTTGAATCAACATGTGAATGCTTCCAAATCATCTTGTTGAAGCAAATCACCTACTAATATCTTGATTAATGATCTGAGACTAAAACATAAGATTATTAGTACACATAACTACATGAGTTAGTCATCATCAAAACTAGAGTGGAAAGCCTTTGGGCCAACAACTCTCCCCTAAGTCGGGGTGTTTTCGAGTGACTGGTCAGCATCCGGCCTTCGCATTTGCTGTTCAGGAGTGGGGATACCTGCTACCTGGAACCTTACGTTCCGAGCCGGTTCGCCCGCCAGTTCGGGTACGACCAGCTGTATGTGGGCAACCCAAATCCGGACTTGCATTTCATGGGGAGCCTTATTGATGGGGCTCGTGCCTGGCGGTTCTTCACCGCGGATGGCACTGGGGCGCGGCTACGCACGCCGTTGAGGGATCCGGGCCTTCGGGCGACCCTGTGCTTCTGTCAATGGTATGCGGCTTCGAATTCCACGCCTCCTGGATTCAATGCCAACAGTTCGGGCGTGAGATTGATTGCTCATCGGATGAGGCAGAAGGCTTCCTAGAAGAAGGAGGGCAAACGAGTCCGTGTCCCTGGCATAGAGGAGTTCATCGCTGTGGATGATAGCGAGGCTTCTGATGCAGGGAGTCCTCGCTTTGAGGCAGGGACTGGAGCTGATGTCCGCGAAGCTGACGCTTGTGAAGCCGGCTCTGGTGTGGTGGGGACAGCTCCCCCACGATATGTGGAAGAAGTGGAAGAAGAGGATTCTGATGTCCACTTCAAGAGGAAACGTGGGAGTGGATCCCGTAGGAAGTCATTGGCGAAGAAGCCCCGTCGCCATGCTCCTACAATTGTGGTAGAGGACGAACCCTCTACTGCGCTTCCTTCTGCTGCTCCATTAGTGGCTGAGCCGTCGGTTGCTGAACTGACTACTGGTAAGATTGGCCCCATCTAATATGCCTTCGGTGCATTTTAAGTAACTCATCATTTGCTTCTTGTTGCAGGGACCGAGGCAGTTGGAGAGCAAGGGGAACACTATGATCCCCTGTTCACTTATAGGGCTGCAGCCAGCTCTTCCGCTCACTCGCAAGAGTCTGGGAGTGGCGCAGCTGATGTTGGAACTTCCAAAGGAAGTCCTGTGAAATCAAGCTCTGTTGAGTGGTCTGCAGGGGACTCGGCGGGCGAGAGCGGGCTGGCCATTTACGTCGAGTCTGGTAAGAACTTCCCGATGGGACCCTTGGATTCCGATGCGGCTGACGAGGTGACATCGGCCTTCGGTATGACTACGGTCTCTTGGTCTTCGCCTGTTTGCTGTGTCTCCTTTTTGATCTTGGTTTTGTTGCAGGTGTTCGTCCCCAAGGTGCATCAGCTTCGAAGGAGGCGGAGGGTTCTCCTGAGAGGTCAGAGGGCGAGTCGAGTGCTTCGACCGCGGCGGATGCTGCTGTGTTGGACGCGCTGTATGGCGACCTCCCCTCCTATCAGGCCATGACAACTGAGAGGTTGGAGGTTGTGGAGATGATAGCCCCACGGGTGTCTTCAATCCTGAGTGAGGTGCCGACGAGTACGGAGTTGAGGGTGATCACCGACCCTGCTTCTCCGTCTCAGGTGGTTGTGCCTGCTGCTCCCGAGGTGGTCGCCAGCCCTTCCCTTGCGGTGGCTGGTGTATTAATTTCGATGAGGACTCCGCCGAGATCGTCCTTGGCTTGTCCTGCTGCTGTCGATGTTCCCGCTTCTTCTTCTGCGGTGGTGTCGGTCGGGCTGGTAGACTGCTCCGAGGTTGTCCCTCTACCAAAGATTGATGAAGCTGAGAATGACTTCATAGGTAATCTGATTGACAGCTTCTATAACAATTTGGGGCAGACTATCGGTCTAGTCTTGAAGGGCTCGCCTGTGCCATTTTCGAAGCTGAAGGTGGTCCTCTCCCGCAGTATTGATTGCATTCGGGACTTTGAGGGGTATCATCAAGCTACTGCTCTGGAACTCCTGGTAGATGACCTTGAGAAGGACGTGGAGGAATGGCGCCGTCTCTACCGTTCAGACGCAGCGTCTTTGGCTGATGAACGGCTCACACATCTTGTTGCCCAAAGGCGTGAGGCTCAGCTCGCCGCTCAAGAGGCTGCTGAGGCTATCTCCTCTGACTTGAAGTCCTTGGAGACAGAGAAAGTAGAGGTTGGGAGTGCAATTGACGCTTCCACCAGTGCTCTTCTTGATGCCGAAGATAAGGTTAAGAGGGCCGAAGAGATGATCCGGAAGGCAAATCTCCTCTTATCCAAGGCTACACAGATGCGTCATGAAGAGACTGCGCGGCTTGAGCAGCTTAGAGCTCAGAGTGAGGAACTGGCGCGGCAGGAGTCGTCACAGAGGGCGACTTTGGCGGAGGTCGAAGCTCGTCTGGCTCAGGCGGTGGACTTCGATGAGGCTGAACTGAGATCGCAGGCGCTGGCCCAGGCTGCTGTTGACAGGAGAACGAGGCTAGCTTCGCTCGGGGATCGGATTCGATCTTACCATATACGCCTGTAGGCCATTGTATATGCTCCTCCATGTATCCCATCTTTTTGGCTTTTAATAGAAAATTTTCCTTTTGACTTCTGCTGTTTGGATGACTGTCTGTTGGTTCAGAGGTCGCAATGACATAACCAATTGAGACGTTGCCAATCTTCAAGGTTAGCCTTTTGCGGGGCTGGAATGGGAGATACCTGCCTTTTGTAAATGTCAGCAAGTATGAGGCCTGTCTTTTGTAAATGTCAACAGGGCTCAAGATCGAGACTTAGTTGTCCGCTGGTTCAGAGGTCGCAATGACATAACCAATTGAGACGCCACCAAGCTCAATGGTAGAGACTTGGCTTTCTGCCAGTTCAGTCGCGATGACATAACTGGTTGAGAAGCCACCAAGCTCAAAATAGGTGATACTTGTCTTTTGTAAATGTCAACAAGTATCGAGACCTGTCTTTTGTAAATGTCAACAGGACTCGAGGTTGAGACTTAGCTGTCTACTGGTTCAGAGGTCGCAATGACATAACCGATTAAGACGCCACTAAGCTCAATGATAGAGACTTGGCTTTCTGCCATTTCAGAGGTCGCGGTGACATAACTGGTTGAGAAGCCACCAAGCTCAAAATAGGGGATACTTGTCTTTTGTAAATGTCAACAAGTATCGAGACCTGTCTTTTGTAAATGTCAACAGGACTCGAGGTTGAGACTTAGCTGTCTACTGGTTCAGAGGTCGCAATGACATAATCGATTAAGACGCCACTAAGCTCAAAACCGATGAGACTTAGCTATCCGCCAGTTCAGAGGTCGCAATGACGTAACTGGTTGAGAAGCCACCAAGCTCAAAAGTCGGATTGGATTTGGAAAAGGTCTCGTCTTCTCGGGGAGAAACGAGGAAATCACTGTCATAGGTTTAATGTTAACATAACAGCGGAATATGTGGTCCTACCATTCTATGGATGAGAATTGGTAAGTGACTTTGGAGGTCTCGTTCTCACGAGGAGAAATGAGGGGACTGCTGTCATAGGTTTAATGTTCACATAACAACGGAATATATGTGGTCCTACCATTCTATGGATGAGAATTGGTAAGTGATTCTGGAGAGGGAATCAAGTGAGAGCAGGTCCCTTGGGATTTTGAGCAAACCCCCAGCTATCAACAGGTTTGATATGCTTGGAGAAAGAGAGAGGCTCTCTTTGTGCGCATTTCGGACGCGCGGGTCTCGATCAGAGGTGTAATGTTAACTTGATCGAGAGCAGGATCCTTGATTAAGGATAGTACTTCTTCAAGAATTTGCCATTGATTGGCATCATGAGGAGGTCGCCATCTGCAGTCGTAAGGCGGTATGCTCCGTTTGAATAGGCTGTCTCTATTACAAATGGTCCTTCCCATTTAGGCTGAAATTTGCCTTTGGTCTTGTGCGTCATAATCATCAGTCGTCTGACGGCTAAGACCAGGTCTCCTTTCTGGAAGACCCTTTGCTTGACCTTCTTATTGAAGGCTTTTGACATCCGAGCCTGATATAGCTCGATGTGTTGCTGAGCTTGTAGCCGCTTCTCGTCTACGGCCTTGAGCTCTTGAAGACGCAGGCGATCATTGTCTTCTGATGTCATTTTAGTAGTCAAGGCTACCCGCAATGATGGCACCTGGATTTCCAATGGGATGACTGCTTCGCACCCATATACCAAGGAAAAAGGCGTATTGCCTGTCGGTGTCCGAACCGTAGTCCGATAGGCCCAAAGGCACTCACCGAGCTTTTCGTCCCAATCTCGCTTATTTGAGGAGACAAACTATTTGAGCAACTTGATGATTGTCTTGTTGAATGCTTCTGCTAAGCCATTGGCGGCAGGGTTGTAAGCTGTTGAAACCACATTCTGAATTCGGTATTTATCGCAGAACCGATAGAATCCTTGGCTTATGAATTGAGGACCATTGTCGTGGATGATCCGCTTGGGGACACCAAATCGATGGATGACATGGTGTTTGATGAAGCTAACCAGATTGGAGGTTTTGACTTCGGCCAACGGTATGGCCTCTGCCCATTTTGAGAAGTAGTCGGTTATTGCGAGGATAAACCGGTGACCTCTTGCCGAAGAAGGACTGATTGGCCCTACGACATCAATTCCCCACGCTTCAAATGGCCATGAAGCAACAGTGGGGTGGAGCAACTCCGAAGGTTGGTGTATGAAGTCTGCATGGACTTGACACGCTTTACACCTTCGTGCATATTGGGTGGCGTCGGCTATCATAGTCGGCCAGTAATACCCAAGTCTGTGCAGCCTATCTTTGAGCTTTGGACCCGGCTGGTGAGCTCCGCAAATGCCATCATGTGCTTCTTCAAGCACTTCCTGTGCCTCTGAATGAGAGAGACAACGGAGGAGGACACCGTCATATGACCGACGATAAAGTGTCTTCAGGGTTGGATCGTAGTAGAAGCGGAGAGATCTTCGTCTGATGGAAGCCGCTTCTTTGAGATCGTCTGGGAGCAGTCCGTGCAGGGCATAATCAATGAGCGGGAAGCGCCAATCCCTTGGCTCGAGATCCATAGAGATGTTATGGACCTCTCGGGTTCTCAGCACCTGCTTGGAGCATACAAGATGTCGGGTTGCGACTGTGAGGTGATACTCTGTGTCGGCTGGCAAGGCTAGCGTCGTCGCCAATGCAGCGAGAGCATCTGCCTTGGTATTCTGAGATCGAGACACATGCCCGATGTAGAAGCCTTCAAATAGACTAGCCAGTTCGATGGCTGTATGATAGTAAGGCACCAAGTCCTCATGGCGGACTTCATATTCGCCTTTACCTGGCTAATGATTAGCTTTGAATCGCCATAAGCTTCAAGGTAGCGTACCCCCATTCCATGGGCGAGCTGGAGACCAATGAGCAGGGCATTGTATTCCGCTACATTGTTAGAACATGACTCCGTCAAGGAGAATGCCCTGGGAAGGATATGATCTTGTGGGGAGATGAACACAACCCCCACTCCAGAAATAATCTTGCCTTTGGAACCCATCCGTGATGCTCCGTCGAAGAACATCTGCCACACTTCCTCTACTGAGGCTACATTAGATTCGAAGACTTCATCAGGGATGTCTTCATGAAGCTTTGAGTATTCTGGAACTGGATGCGCAGCCAAGAACTCTGCAAGGGCTTGACCTTTAACCGCCTTTTGAGGGATAAAGGTCATGTCATATTGGGACAATAGCAGTGCTCATTTAGCCAATCTTGAGTTCAGTGACCCTGGCTTTGTCATGAGAAGACGTAAAGGGTTCACCCTGGAGATGGCATGTATGGTTTGGCCAATCAAATAATGTCGTGTCTTCTGGACAGCGAAGACGAGAGCTAAACACTCTTTCTCAATAGGGTTGTAGCGAGATTCCGCTCCTATGAGAGTTCTGCTCAGGTAATAAATGGCTTGCTCATGGCCATTGTCGTCCTTTTGAGCAAGGAGGGCGCCGAGGGAATAGTCCAGTGCTTTTACATAAAGTAGGAATGGCTTCCCTGATGTAGGGACCACTAAGACCGGAGGTTTGGTGAGATACCTCTTAATGTCTTTATAAGCTTCTTGACAAGCTTGGTCCCATACGAAGGCAGTACCCTTTTTCATGAGACGGGTGAACGGTTGGCAGCGGCCTGAAAGATTTGCAATGAATCTTCTGATGTAGGCTAACCTGCCTTGCAAGCCTCTGAGCTCTTTGAGGTTCCTTGGTGGATGCATGTCCTGGATGGCTTTGACTTTGTCTGGGTCCAGGTGGATCCCTTTTGATGTGACAATGAACCCAAGGAATTTGCCGCTTGATACTCCTAAAAAGGATTTTGTCGGGTTCATTTTTAACTGATGAGCCCGCATTATATCGAACATCGTTCTCAGATCGCGAAGATGTTCATCTTTGCTGCGGCTTTTGACGGCAATGTCGTCAACATAGCATTCCACCGTCTTAAGGAGATGATCGTGGAAGATCATACTCATCGCCCGTTGATAGGTTGCTCCGGCATTCTTCAGTCCGAAGGGCATTACAGTGTAGCAGTATACCCCCAATGGCATTCAGAAAGAAGTATGCTTCTCGTCGTCAGGATACATCTTGATCTGGTTGTACCCTGAGAAGCCATCCATAAAAGACATCCTCTCGAACCCGCATGTGTTGTCAATCATGACATCGGTGATGGGCAGTGGGAACTCATCTTTGGGACAGGCCGTATTGAGATCACGGTAGTCGATGCAGATCCGTATTTTCTCATTCTTCTTGAGGACGGGGACTATGTTAGCCACCCAATCTGGATGTTGTTCCTCCCGGATGAAGCCACAAGCAATGAGCTTATTAACTTCGGCTTCAATAGCCTCCATGATGTTTGGGCGGAACCGACGTTGCTGCTGCTTGACTGGCTTAACGTCGGGCTTGATGTTTAGACGGTGCATAGCGACCTGTGGATCAAGTCCAGGCATGTCTTCATAGCTCCACGCAAAGACATCTATATACTCTTTTACGAGCATTATCAATTTTTCCTTTTCTATAAGTGATAGGCTTTCACTTATGAAAATAGGTTTGGGATGGTCTTGACTACCCAAATTGACCTGTATCACCTTGTCTTCGGTAGGCGGTTCGTGTAGCTCAAACCGCTTCTCCCATTGAAGGCTCAGTTGCTGGGCCCATGATTCCTCATCGGCAACCTCTGCGGGTTCCAACTGACTGCTTGAAGTCATGAGGCTTTCGAACATTCCTCCTATGCTGACATCTGAGTCCCATTCGGAAGATGAAGCCGACCGTGATGGAATCGATCCATCGCCTTTGGCTTGAACTGTTGCTGATAATGTGGGTGTGACATACCCCAACCCCCTGCGTGTACTATCATAGTAATTTGCAGGCTTCCCTTTAGGGACGGAGTTACGCATCAAGCTGCATCTTCCTTTTCCGAAGTTTAGGTCCGCTCCCTGCTTCAGGTTGTAACCCATTTTCTTCATAATATGGCGCGCTGATGGCGCGTAATGAAAGAACTGTGGAGCATCTGACTCTGAGCTTGAGTCTGTAGTTGTGAATCTCCTTGACAGGGCTATGCCGAAGATTATCGGCGTCTGACCTTGCTTGGACGGAGGGACTACCAGCGTTGCCCCTTCTATGGCTTCTACAGATGTGCTAGCCACACTCGGCTTATGTACGGGCATATGGAGAGAGCCATCCATAATGGATTTAATCGACTCAATGCTCACAGGATAATCAAAAGAAATATTATCATTAATTATCCATTCGCCTTCCTCTTCAGGAGGGATCTTACATCGGGGATCATTAAGGCATGCTACAATTGGTTCGCCAATCAGAATGGCTGGCATGCCTGTTTCGGATTCTGAATTCGCCTCATTGCCACTTTCATCATCGTCTGGCAATGGTTCCGCCGGCGTTCCACTAGCCTCTTGATATAGGAGAGCATCAGTGAAGTAGTTTTCCACCCCCTTGAAGGGTTGCTTTTCAGCAAAGACAGTTCGTACTGTCGCATCATCCTCAACATACTTGAAGCACTGATGGAGAGTGGAAGGAACGATCCAATTGGCATGGATCCATGGTCGTCCCAGTAGCAGGTTGTATGATGTATCCGCATCGATGACATAGCATGTCACTTCTGACTTTAGGCTTCCGATTCTGCAACGAAGCCGAATCTTCCCCAGTGGATGGCTGCTCTCGGCATTGAAACCGTATATTGTAGTGGTGGTTGCAGACAACCTGTACAGCGGTATGCCGAGGAAGTAGAGGAGCCTTTTGGGGATGATGCTGAGTGCAGACCCCGGATCGACTTGTATTCTTTCAATGCAGGTTGAACCGATATATCCGGTGTAGTACAGAGGTCGATCGTGCTTGTTGTCCTTGAGAAGCATGTCTTCCGCCGTGAAGGTAATAGCAGGCACCTTTGATTGTGCGTGATGACACTCTGAGCAGGAAGGCCGCCTCTCATCACCAGGAACCTCAGGCATGCATGTCAGAAAGGACTCCGAGTTGGCTAGCGCATCTCTGAGTGCCTCTCTTGTCTCTTTGGAGAGACGAAGGAGCTCGTGTATTGTGATACGAGCCGGGATATTGGCTAAGTGGGCCAATATATCAAAGTGAAAGGGCGTGTCTAGCCCTTGGTCTGGCAGTTTCTTCAACACATGGTCGAACCGCACCTCCTTAGGCTTTTCCTTTCCCTTGGCTGGAATTGGAGTGGATGCCGGCATTGGTACTGACGTCGTTTGCTACTGTATCTCGTCAGTAGGCTTGTCATACTGCCTTTGATATGACTTTCCAGACCGGGTGCCCGTCTGTTGAGGCGCATCTGCCTGCGCCGTACAGGCGTGTCTCTCTTCTTCTGAATCGCTGAGGGAAGCTGAGGTAAGATTACCATCATCTGGCAGGACAGAGATGACATTGCAGGACTTGCCTTTTGAGTTGGGCTGCCTTGAACCCTGTTGAATGTCTTGACGAGATCCGGGTGTATCCACATGACTTCCCCTGTCTCCAATGTCAAAGGGACGAGACCCTTGTTGTGTTGAGTCATGGCTGAAGGATGCCTGACTTCCAACCGCGGCGCAGGGGCTGGATAGGTCCCGTCAGGAACTGTGACTTTCTGGGCAGTGCCGAACTCAAGAGTCACCATATTGGCGGTGACTTTCTTCTGCTCCGTCTTCAGTGTGAGGACGCCGGCATCAATCAGGGCTTGTATCCGGTCCTTGAGGACATAGCACTTGTCGGTGGAATGGTGAACCATCCTATGGTAGAGACAGTACTTGGGATCATTTGTTCGCCCTATCTCATCAGGACGCCGAGCATCTGGCAACTTCATCTTATTCCCTTTGTGGAGCAGATGGAATATCGTGACCACCTGGTCGTCCCTGAAGGAGTATTGTTTTGGAGGAAACTTGGCCTCCTGATTGTTGAAGCCGCTCTTCTTGGCCTTTGACTGCATGTCTCCGGTCAGCTTGACGGACATAATTTCCTTCCCTTTAGCTTGGGAAGACTGCGGGAGATCGCTACGCCCTTTGCTGTTCGCGCCCCATTTGCTTCTAGGGGCGGATGGCTCGAACTTCTTAGCCGATTTCTCGGCTATCTCAGCTTGTTCGACCAGTTCCTTCCAAGTGTGGGCCTTGACAGCCCCCATGCGAACTTCTACTTGATCCGAGAAGTTATGTCTGCATGTTTGTAAAAGCATGGGTAAAGGCATCCCTGCTGGGCACATCAGAGATAGATTTCTGAACCGCTCAATGTATTCACGGACAGATTCGCCCTCCCTCTGCACAGTGGAAAGGAGCTTGTCCATGGTCACTTCGGTGTCATCCTCATAGAAGCGAGAGAGGAACCGAGTTTCCAGGTCGACCCAGGAATTGATAGAGCCCTGAGGAAGGCTTCGGAACCAGTCGAATGCCACCCCTTTCAAGGTACCGACGAACAACCTAGCCATGATGGCGTCGTTGCTTAGAACATTACCGGTCTGGGACCGGAAATAGTAGATGTGCTGATTGGGCGAGCTCTTACCATCATACGTATGCAACGTTGGTGGTTTGAACTTTGGCGGATATGGTACCGAATCCCATTCTAGTGGGTAAGGACGGACTACCCCCACTTTCTTCAATTCATCCTTCTGAGCCAGGGATGAAATTTGAGCTTGAAGGCCTTTAAGGACTTCGGCATCCAGGGAAGAGCCTCCCTTAGATCTCTCCGTCTTGGGCGGATCATTGCTGAGATGTCCCTCCTCGTCATGATTACTCCCGGTCTCCTCATTCCGGTTGCTGAGGAGCTGAGCGAGCATCTGTTGAATATTGTCCAGGGCCTCTTGCTGAGTTCTAGATGTCTGCTCCTGAGCTTCCAAACGCCGACGAAGGTCGTCATTGGCGTTATCGGCCATATTTACCGATGCTTTGTCCGTCCATACAGAACTGACTGTTGCTGAAGAGGCATACCCGCTGTCTTCATCTTCTCCATCGGATGATTGGGATGATCGCCTGGACTGTGGCGAGATCATGGTTGTTGAGGAAGAAGGCTGCTCATAGTTGTAGGGTATTGCGACCCTGGATCTGGTGTTTCGGAAAACACCTTCTTCGCGCACTAAGACTTCGCCTAAGCCTGGGCTATAATCTGGATCTGGGGAGCCGCAGGGGGTGTTGTCAGATGCTTGACTTCCTCTGCGCGGCTCTTGCCTTCTTCCGGTCATGTTGACGGATGCAGAGGGTGGATCTGGTGAGGCGCTCCTTCTGAGATGCTTCATTGGGATGCGCGCAGACAGTCGATCAAAGACTAATCGCCGGTGTGGAGAAGTGGCGAGGGTCGGTCGTAACCGACATTGCATTGAATGGACCATCACCAACTGGCATCCACTTCGTTGACAACAGGGAGAAGTGGTCTGGAAAGGTTTCTTGTCCGCCAAGAATCCTTGCAGGTTGGCCCTGTAGGGGCTTGAACAATCTCGTGTAGAGACTTTCTCGAGGTGCAGATAGGATGACGCGTCGTCCTCCTTATTCCTGCGGAAAGGATCAGCACTGAACTGTGCTCTGATTCTAGCCTCGCGGCTGCAGACCCGATGAGTACGCTGACGTACTATAGCTTTGTTTGTGAAAACAAGGCTGGCGAAGGGCATTGCTGCTCTAGGAGACGGTATGATTGCCGTCTTGACTTTATGGTTGGCAGCATTGTCAGAGCAGGTGGGTATCTTGCCTTTTTCTTCATAAGAGAGGCGCGGCTTTGGCGTAGCTACGCCTGATGCTTAAGCAGAAGACTTCTGTTTAGGCTTCCATATCCGCTTTGGCAGAGGATGCTTAGGTTCGCAAGAAACCTGACTAGCCACATGAGAGGCTGCGGGGTGTTGGCAGAATTCTGCCTCTGGTTTCTGATTTGAAACCTTGGCCGTGGAGACCTCCTTGTGCTTCCGTGCTCGAAGCATCAAGCCACCCCCAGAGAGGACTTCTTCAAATCTTCTTTGATCGATCCGGACGACCAGGTTCTTGAAGGTGCGGAACTTGGGCCGCGGGCATGCTCCCTTGTTGCGGCAAAGAACCGCAGCAGGTTTGCGAAGAACCTTTTCTGTCTCCGCAGAGACTGTCCTTGAAGATTTAGCCAGAGAGGATCTGGCTGCACCGGCTTTTCTAAATTCAGAGATAGACCCTAAGGTCTGATCGTCGCATTGCGACACTTGATTCTCAGCAGTGGAGAATTCTTTCCCCAGCGGAGTCGCCATCTTGTTTTCCATTAATTTGCAAAGGGGAAAACTTACAAAAAAAGAGTTTGAGGAGCTAAATTACAAGTATTCTCAAAAGATTACAAGTAGATCTCCTCAGAGATTCTGGGAAAATGTGCCGATAGGAGTCTGGTCAGCGCGCGACCACTTTGTTCCTTTGACGATGAGCGATGAGATTCCCTTCTCGCCTGGTTCCGGAAATCAGAGAATAGAGGATTGGTAGAACCCTCTTGCTACTTCTCAAAAGACCGCCTTCTATGAGGAATTCCTTCTCGCCTGGTTTCGGAGATTCCTTGAGGAAAAGGGGTTGTTAGGGTATCACCACCCTGAAAAGAGAAGTATTTCTCTTGAAGATCTCTAAATTAGAGATTGCACGGTGCACTGGTGAAGAAGCCTCTGCTTGTGGAGTCCTCTCTCTCTTGTTGTCTTTTGCGGTACGATCCGATCTCGTCTTCGGTCTCCCTCTGTGTGTGTCTCTTTTCCCTTGTGCCCCTGGCGGGCTATTTATAGGGAAAACAAGGGTAAAACTGCCCTCTTGAAGATATGGAAACAGATTGAATCGAATCTGTTTAAATCTGGAAAGTAGCCTTGCTGCGAGGCTAAAATAGCTTCCGCGGAGCTAGAAAATGGCAAGTCGGTTGATCTTTCTGATTTGTTGTGATCCTTTCCATATCGTTGGAGGATTTTCTCTGATCCTCTTACTCATTTTAAGAGAGTCAAGAGATTGTGGCAATCACCTGCCATATTTGGTCTCTGATTGGATTTGATCTGATTGGATCCGATCTCATCCGGAGATTTGATTGACCAATAGCGGAGCTGCCCGCTTTGAAGCTCATAGCGGAGCTAGAGGCAATTCCTGGCGAAGTCCGAAAAGAGGCTTTTCGGCGAAGCCGTCAGTTAGCTTCCTGGCGATGCTCTGGATGATGCTAGCCTCACAAGAGAGGCTATCTCCTTGGGCTAATGTAATGCTAAATGCTAGCATTTTAGACCTGCTGAGGTCTGTTTAGAAACAATCCGGGTTCACTGTTCTGCTTGCTGGATCAGTGGAGTCCAAGCTGCTTCCTTGTCCCTTGGAGGTGGGTGAAAAACTGGTCTTCAGCTCGTCTGTCGCTAGACATTGTTCGGACCAATGAGAATCTTGTCTTTTTTAAGTGTCAACAATAGGCTCAGAGAAGAAGGCTCCAGAATCCAGACAGCTGGAGGGAATCGCTGGCTCAACGGCCAAGATACTGCCGCGGATCCGCGGCCAGAGCCGCGTTTCCGCGGCAGAATCTAGGCCGTTATGCCAGCGAATTCTGTTGTTGTTTTCTCGCAGGTTGTTAGCCACGTTGGCGCTTCTAGAAGTCTGACTTGGCGCGTGGATGTCTCCAGATCCTGGGCTCAACCCTTGGGCTTTAATTAATCCCCCTTTAATTCTTTGATAATTACATGGATTTTGGGCTTCTTCTCCATTAAAATATGGACCTGCAAAAATAGAGAGAAAAAGATTAAAAATCTCATTTTTATTTATGTAATGCATGGTATGGATGTGGAGAAATATGCAAAAATGAATAACAATCACACCCCCATACCTAGCTTTTTCTCGTCCTCGAGCAAAAAGAAAAAGAAAGAAAAAATCCTAAATAGATTATAACACCACTTTCGTAGGTGACACGATTGCACTGAGCACGTGCAACAAGCCGTTAAACCTCTAGGTTACCCTAGAGGAGGAGTGTTGTCTCCTGAGGGTTTTCAGCGGATTGCACCCACAAAATCCATAAAGAAAAAAGACAAAAGTTAGTATTTTGAAAATATATTTTTAAAGAGAGACATGTTTTCGAACTATTTTTGCGAAAATATAAGTGATCTCAGTTCATAAGTCCACCTATATTCATTCTTCCTTAAACTTAGTCTCTATGTAAGATCTTGTCTTCAATTAAGGTAAGAATTCAAAATTGGTTTGAATATTTTATCTTTCATAAAACCTAGATAATATGCACATTGTGATAGTGAAGATTTCTAGGATTTCAACTCCAACCATAAAGCCATTTATTCATATATATTTATTTTCTTTTTTCTATTTTTTTCTTCCTTAGTTTAGGCTTTCTAGTTTACCCATGTAGCGAGCCTATAACCGATGACTCCTAAACCAGATGGTCCTAGGGCACCAGATGAGAAAACATCCCTCGGGTTTAAGGACTCGAGTAAACAAGGCCACAAAACTAAAGGGGATTATTTATTTCCTTTACCACCGTTAGGCGTGAATAATCATGCTTCTTGAGGCATAATTATCCAGCTTAATAAGTGATGTTTTATTCATATATAATTTTTTAATTTTTGCTTTATGGCATTTTAGGTCTTTGTTTGCATCCCAAAAATGTGTAAGTGTGAAGTGCATACTATCTAAGGCAAAAAATTCAAGATAAAAATATCTCTCCAATTTTTCTTACTTAGCCTATAATTTTAAACAAGATCCATTATTTCAACTAGGTTTAAGATGTCATAATTAAGGCTTTCTTAATTTCTAAGATCATCTTAATTTTCTTAAAAATAGATCAAAACTTTGTCTCTTATTTCAAAAAGTTTTTTTTAAATTCTAAAAAGAAATAGTAAAATCTAAAAGAAAAATAAAAATCTACAAAGAAAGGTAAAATCTAAAAGAAAAATAAAAACCTAAAAAGAAAATGAAAATCCTAGAAATAAAAATAAAAGCCTAAAAAGAAAATGAAAAATCCTAGGTTAGAATCTACCCCCTCATACCTATCTCATGCATTGTCCCCAATGTATGCAAGATAAAAATGATGCATGAAATAGGTAAATTTTAGGAATATAAAAAAAATTATTTACAAGGAATATATACAATTGTGTCCATCACCTAGGCTTTTCTTTGGTCGTTTCCCTCTAGCCCGTTTCCCATCGTTCCAATGTGTCTGTTTGCGCGGGCTTAGTTGGGAAACGGGTTGAATTGTTTTCTTAGCCTTAGGTGTTTCCAGATTCAATTGTTTGTTGTTGTTCATTCTCATTTCACCACATTTTTCACTAAAGAATTCCTTATCACCACTTTCACTCTGAATCTCATTACTTCCAATGTTAAGGAATTCCAACTCATCTCCATACAATTCTTCAAAACTCATGTCAACATTTTCCTTCAGAAGTGTACAATCAGTTAACCGACCCCGAGTTGGCTCATCCAGACACATGATCTCGTCAGCGAAAAGGTCTTCAAAGGATAAGTCAATTGGAGGTTCTTGAACTATATCCTCTTAGGATACATTCACAGTTGGCTCATTGAGAGTGAAGATATCCAAATCAACTTTCCCCTTTTGAAAGGGTACTCGGACAGTAGGATTTTCCACTTTAAGAGAATCACAAAATTGTGACTCATCTTTTGAATCTTCACCTTCTTCCTCACAATTGTCTCTAGCAAAGCTGACCTCGAATGTTTGATCTTTTGTTTTACGAGGCTGTGTGTGGAAGACATTCACTTCATGAGTCATGTTACCAAAGGTTAACCTCATTGATCCATTCCGGCAATTGATGATGGCATTTGCTGTAGCCAGGAATGGTCGTCCCAAAATGACAGGAGTTTGAGCCCTTTGATTGGAATTAGACACAGGTTGTGTCTCAAGGACTACAAAATCAACAGGGTAAATGAATTCCCCAACTCTGACAAGAACATCGTGAATTTCTCCCTTGGGTCTCTTGACAGAACGATCAGCCAATTGTATCGTCATTTCGGTAGGACGGAGATCGCCTAACCCTAATTGTTGATACACAGAAAAAGGCAGGAGATTGATGCTGGCCCCCAAATCAAGTAGTGCCCTATTGATGGTAGTCTGTCCTATGATGCATGAAATGGTGGGGCTCCCTGGGTCTTTGTATTTCACAGGAATTAGACTAGTGAGCAACTCGCTGATGGTTGATGCTAGGAAGACTTTCTTAGGGACTTGTGTTTTCCTCTTCTTGGTGCACATTTCCTTTAATAATTTTGCATATGAAGGCACTTGTTGTATGGCATCAAGAAGAGGGACATTGATTTGGACCTTGTTGAACATTTCTCTTATTTTCTCCATATGAGCATTCATCTTGTGATTTGTAAGCCTATTTGTAAATGGTACACTAGGCTTGTAAAGTTGCTTATCTACCTTCTTTCCCCTTGGCTTTTGACGTTGATGGCTCTGAACTAGAAGATGGTTTGTCAGAAGCTGGTTACATTGGGACAGGAGGTGTTGGCTTTGGTACTGGATGGGATGGTTGATTAGAAACCTTATTATCTACCTGTTTTCCAAATCTCAGGGTATGAATACATGGCATTGACTGGGGCCCGTGTCTTCTACTTCATGCAAGGGGAAGTGATGTTTGGGATTTGGCAATGGCTGGCTTGGTAACATTCCTTTTTGTCTCTCATTTACAGAATTAGCCAATTGCCCGATCTGGACCTGAACTTTATTCATATCCTATTGATAGTTCTTTGCAAAGGTTTCTAACATTTTCTTCAACTCCGATATTTCTGAATCATTCTGGGGTGGATGTTGGTAGTATGGAGACTGGAAGTGTGTTTGGTAGTGTGGTGGGTTCTGAAAAGATTGTGATTGTGGTGGAATTTGATGTGGATGAAAATTCGGTGAATTACGATTGAAACTGGGTGGGTGAGACTGAGCATTATATGGATGTGGAAATGGTGGCCTATGTTGCTCAGGACCAGACTGACTCCACGAAAAATTTGGATGGTGTTGCCATCCCGAATTGTAAGTATTGGAGTATGGATTATGATTGGGTCTGGTATAGGCAACATTCGTGTTCTCCTGATATGATTGAGACTGATATAAAGGACACTCCTCAAAGACATGGTTGAGATCATGACAGTAGGTGCAACCCGGTTTGACCACAGGTGATGGGTTGACCTGATTGACAACAGAATTTTCCCTTGACTCAAGTAGTTCTATCCTCTTCATCAATTGTGTAATCTTAGCCTCAGCAGCTATAGAGGATTCTATCGAGTGCATCCCTGTTCTGGAAGTGGTGGGAGTGGGTTTATCTGGACATGACTCCCACTGAATGGTTTTCTCAGCTAAGATTTCAAAGAGATCCCACCCCTGATGCTCATCTTTCTTTAAAAATTCCCCTTGGCACATGGATTCAAGGAGTGTTTTCGTTTGGTAGTCAAGGCCGTCATAGATAATTTGGCACTGATGCCATTTCTCTATGCCGTGATGAGGACATAAGGCTAGAAGGTCTTTGAAACGCTCAAAATATTTCCAGAAAGGTTCCTTTGATTCTTGCTTGAATTGCGTGATGTTCTTTCGCATGAGGGCTATTTTGTGGATGGGATAAAATTTCTTACGAAAAACTTTTACAAAATCATCCCATGAAGATATTGAACTGACGGGAAGATTGTAAAGTCATTTCTTAGCAATGTCCTTTAGTGCAAACGGTATGAACCTTAACCTAACAGCATCCTCAGTCAATTGGGAAATTCTTGTCATTAAACATACTTCTTCAAACTCTCGAATGAAGAAGTACGCGTCCTCAGACTCTAGATCATGAAATCGGGGAAGTGTGTTGATGAATTGTGGTTTGAGCTCAAAGTGATTTCCATTGGGTTCAGGGAGAAGAATGCATGAAGGAAGCGAAGTGCGAATCGGGTAGAATCTATCTTGAAGCGAGATGTTGTTTTCCATTGTGTCAAGTGGTTGTGTAAGTGCAAGCGTAGAAATTCTAACAAGTCTTGCAGAATCTGGATCACGGAATCACTCTTGCATATACAGTCACAAACAACGTGCACCGATCACACCAGCGAAAAGAAAAAATGAAAATAACAAACAATAAAAGAAAAATCAATCCAAGCTATCTAGGATTCCTGGACCTAGACGACTCTTAACTGTTCGATGAACTAAAGAAGGTTATTGCTTGAATCAGACCACAGCTAATCAGCCAGGTAGGGGCAAAATACGGTGGGAGGTATCCGTGCGTAAGCAACGGGCCTTAATTACGCCAAACCACGGTATCTTCGAGGCTTAACCTCTTAATCCCCAGCCTAGACACTGATTTGACCGGAGTATGAATCAAAATCAATTCCCAACTTCAGCCGATCTCCTACTGAGTCCGGATGTCCCTAGGGCCAACGTCTATTAGATTTTATTAAAAAGCTTGGGATTGTGAGTGCTTGGAAAATGATTTTTGGGCCAAGGAAAGGGTGATGAAATCCCCCACCTTATCTTATTTATGGGGTGATGCCCTTAAAATCGATTTTGTGCAAGTGTACAATATAAGCAAACAAGGTTCACTCAAAGCGATATAAATCAACCAAGAAGTGAGTCCTAGTCTAAATGCAATGCGCATGTACCTAGCTCCAGCACTCTTCAACAATAAAGTAAATGAATTGAAAAGACACGTGCCTAGAAATGCAAACGTCTAATCAATTTTTAACTTTGCAACAAATTTTTTACTGTTGATTATTAGCAGGAGTATGGTGAAGCATACAAGAAATAAGTATTGCAGCAGCTGTATTTTGCAGAGCAAGCAACCCTGCAGAAAAACTGTGAGTAGTTCACTCCTCTTTGCCGCGGATCCGTGGCTTTGGCCGTGGAATCACGGCAAATCAGAGGGCAACTGGTCTCTGCTTTTGTAACGCCCCGATCCTGCGGTTACGGAGACGTTACTGCAACGTATATACGCAAGTCAGAAGTATCTTCACGTATATACGCTAAGCATCAGTACATGCAAGAATCAGAGTACGGAAGCACGTGGTGCATTATACATTCTAACACATGAGTACAATTACAAAGTTATCACCAGAGGTAATCCAATATTACATGAATATTACATCACTGGTATGCGAAATTGCGGGAATACAAAGAGATATGCAAGAAAGAATAGTACAAGAGGGCACTCACGAGTTTACTAAAGGAAAACTCAAGAGGTGCAAAGGGGGCCTGGAAGGATGGAGCTCTGAACGGTCTGCTGAAGATCCACGCTACCGCTGCGCCACTCTGATCAGCAACTGGGAGAATCCACACGCTCCAAGCTCCATGACCTGGACATGAGGATCCAGGGGAGTCAGATGAAACTCCCCAGGCGAGTGTGATGTGAAAGCCAAGTGGCGAGCAAGGACGAGCACAAGTGTGCATATAACAAATGATATCAAGTAGGAAGTACTCATGATATAATCAGATAAGAACAGGAGACAGGTAGGTTAGAATACAGGTATAGCAGGTATGAACAGGTATAATATAATCATAAAATCGGAAAGCCGATGTAAAACTCCGATGAAAGCATTCGTGGCAATTCACACAATGGTTATAACAGGAGTACATAACTGGCATAACAGGAGTCATAACAGGAATCATAGCATGCATAACAGGAGTACATAACAGGAATCATAACAGGAATAACAGGTGTCATAACAGGAATCGTAACAGGAATAACAGGAGTCATAACAGGAATCGTAACAGGAATAACAAGAGTCATAACAGGAATCGTAACAGGAATAACAGGAGTCATAACAGGAATCGTAACATGAATAACAAGAGTCATAACAGGAATCGTAATAGGAATAACAGGAGTCATAACAGGAATCGTAACAGGAATAACAAGAGTCATAACAGGAATCGTAACAGGAATAACAGGAGTCATAACAAGAATCGTAACAGGAATAACAAGAGTCATAATAGGAATCGTAACAGGAATAACAGGAGTCATAAGAGGAATCATAACAGGCAACACTAGATATCTCCTAAACTAACATAAAACCGATAAAAACTAATAAAACCGAATAAAGCCGATTACAAGCAAAACCGATCGTACACACTTAGGTCACGGCTCTATGAGACTAGTACATCGAAGGAATAATCCAAACAAGGAAACCCTCATCTATATACCTTTATCACATGTCACCGTAATCCAAGCGTATACAACCCGAGTTACAAAACAACACAACAGTTTCATATTAGCATTTTATTATAATTGGGGCCGTCTAAGTTCCAAGTTTCAGTATGTGTCCCATTCCACATACTTCCACTCACAACTTATATAGCAAGTTATTTGGAAACTGATAAAGTTCGATGAATCATGTTTCGGATGGGCCCCGTACATGCCCGGGACAACGGTCCAGGAGTATCCGGTGCTGAGCCGGAACGTACCGCTAGGTACCGGGACTTATGGACGCCCGAACAGGAATAGAGTATCGCAGATCCCATAGAAATAGGCCTAGGGCGTGTGCATACTCGGCAGGAATAATCAGGAGTAGGGGTGCCAACACACCCCACGGAATCCCTGGTGGCCGCCAGGTAATCCCTCAAGTATGTGGCCACGCGTGACTCGATAAGACCACCATAAACATGATTAATCAGGGCCCATCAGTTTCCCCCAAACCGGATGCAAGTTGTCTTATTATAATCACAGGGCAAGTATTAATATAACAAGAGGTCAGGTACAGGCAGGAGATGGCCCTACAGATTCAAGAGGTGGCCCCCACAGATTCAAGAGGTGGCCCCCACCACGTGTGAGATGTGGCACTTTGTTCCATGTGGCACTTTGTTCTGAGGGGAAAGGATTCTAGAGGTGGCCCCCACAGATTCAAGAGGTGGCCCCCATCATGTGTGTGATGTGACACTTTGCTCCGTGTGGCACTTAGTTCCATTCAGGATCTGCCGGGAACATGTGGTATAACATGAGCCAGAGTCAAGTAGTAGCATGTCAGGTGGTCAGGTGATAACATACCAGTTGTCAGGTGATATAAACAGGTGTTAAATAGTAGCATGAATGGAACAAGTGTGAAGTAATGACATGGCAAGTGTTAACATATCAGGTAAATACATGGCATGTGATAAAGTAGTAGCTGAGCACAACCAAGTGGAGCTGCGGGACTTGACGGTCTCAACTCACTTCCCTTTCGAGATGGTGAGAGACCGGAGGCTGAATGGTCTGGAGGCAGTGCTGAGAAACCTGACGGTCCCAATCACCTCTCTTTCAAGATAGTGAGTGACCGGAGGCTGAATTGAGAAACCTGACGATCCCAATCACTTCCCTTTCGAGATAGTGAGTGACCGGAGGCTGAAGGCTGAGAGACCTGACGATCCCAATCACTTCTCTTTCGAGATAGTGAGTGACCGGAGGCTGAAGGCTGAGGGACCAAGAACGCTCGCACTCTCGGTGGTTACCAGCCATCCCAGGAGTGGGCAGAAATCCAGAGTTCAACGACCACGAAGGGTCGGCCACGCATAGTATAAAAGCAGTAAAATACATATAAACACGGAATAAAATACAAGTCAACCCGACAAAGCGGGGAAACCCAAATGGAGGCGAGAGCGAGGACACTCGCTGAAATAGGAAAATTAAGAAGAAAGCGAGAACATTCGCATAATCAATGAAAATAGGAAGGCAAGAAGATAGCGAGAACACTCGCCTAAATCACCAGAAATGCCGAAAGGTCCGAAATCCATGGAGCTCGGGACGCGCCATAAAATATGATATAAATAATAGAGAGAGAAAGAGAGAGAAATATGTACAGGGGGACGCGGGTTTTGAAAGTGAGACGCGGGGGTTCGCAGACGCGGAAGTTAGCGTCGCGAGAATAACAGACACGGGAATCACAGACGCGGGAATAGCAGACGCGGGGTTCGCGTCGCGGAAAGTACCAGACGTGGGAATCACAGACGCGGGGATCGCGTCGCGAAGGTGCCATAAACGCGGGGTCTGCGTTCAAGTTAGGACACGAGGAGAACGCGGACGCGGACGTGGGTTCTGCGTCGCGTTAACACAAGAAGAACACAGACGCGGGCATGGACTCCGCGTCGTGTTGACACGAGAAGGACACAGACGCGGGCCTGGACTCCGCGTTGCGTCGATACAATAACGCGAAGGCCGCGTTTAAGGAATGGCCTAGACGCAGGAGGTAAACTCCGCGTTTTAACCATCAACAGATAGAAAAAGAGAGACAGGAAAAGATGGAGACGCAAGGATGGCCCAACTCCAAATCCAAACCAGTAAATTGTGGAAGTGAAGATGGTGATGGAAAAGATGGTGGCGGTATTGTCGTTGTAATCGTCACTGGAAAGATTACCGGAATAATCATGAACGATTACCGGAATAATCACCGGAGCCGGAATGATCACCGGAATAATCGTGAACGATTACCGGAATGATCACCGGAGATATTACCGACGAAAAGGAGCTCGGCCCCAATTCAAAAGGAGTGGCCGGCCCTTGATGTGGTGAAGGGGTGGTGGTTTTGTGGAAGGTTTTGATGGTGGTGGTATTTTTGGAGAAGGTAAAGGAGAAGGTGGAAGCTTTGGTGGAGTTTTGGAGTTTGTGGTGGTTTACATGGAGATGGAGGAGGAAGAAGATGAAGGTAAGGAGTTGGAGAATTTGTAGTGGTTGTTGTTGTGGTGGAGATGAAGGAGGAGTTGGTGGTGGTTAGAGTTTTGGTGAAGAGAGAAAAATGAAATGGAAAGGAGAAGGAAAGGTATATATAGGATTTGGAATTGTGAAGGTGATGTAAAAATGTAAAAGAGAGGGGGTTTTTGTAAAATGGAGAGGGTGAGGTGTTTCTCTTGGCCAATCTTGGCCGGCCATGGTGATGGGAGAGGTTGGATATTTTGGAGAAGATATTTTTGGAGGAGAAGATATTTTTGGTGGAATGATGGAGAAAGAAATGGAAGAATGGAGAAGTTTGGAGAATTTGGTGGAAAGAAAAGGAAGGAAAGAAAAAGGAAAAAGGAAAAGAAAATGGAAAACGGAAGATATTTTCTTAGAAGTAAAAGTGAAAATAATTAGAGTGGCGGATTCCCGGGATTCAGTTGCGGATGCGGAAAACTTTCAGAAAAATACCGAAATTGTCCCGAAATCAAGTATCTCGGAACGACCCGCAAAAATTCTCAAAAATCAAGAATATTATTTTAAGAATCATGATAAAATTCGTTTTAAGAAATTATCTATAGTTTTTAAATTAAAAATCCTGGAATCTGCCGCCAATATCGGTCGGCACCAATTCTGGCAGAAATCCGATAGATTCTGAAAATGCCCAAAAAATGAATTAAGATAGTAAATAATATTCTAAGAAAATATGTGAAAGCGGTTTCTCAAAATTTGACTCCATTTGTAAATTAAAAATCCAGAAGTCGGTCAGCGGTGCTGGTCGACACTGGTTTTGAAGATTTTCCATTTAATTCAAGAAAATTCCAGAAAATCATAGAAAATCTAAAATATTGGAAAATGATATTTGAAACTGAAATCAGTCAAATCTGAATACCGGAAAGACCAAATTGAGTAATACACTAGGATCGGGTCCCCGGTTCAGAGAAGGGCAGACTCTGAGTCCACGAATCTGGATCCAAGACAAAACGATCATATAAATAATTCATAATACAAAATAAGTACAGGAAGTAAATCGAAAAATACGATCGAAAAATCTGAATACGCAACTAAGTACGTATTCCGGGAGCGGGGTATTACAGCTTTCAAGAGCAGAGGCCCAGAGCCACTTATATGTCACTGCAATGCAAGTTTTCCTGTTTCTTCCCCTGTAACCTGCAACAGAGAAGAAAATGCGTTTAGTTCTTCACTTGAAATCAAAAACCGTCGCTCTCCCGGCAACGGCGCCAAAAATTTGATGAGGAAAGGAATAGTGGAGAGAATTGCACAGATATTCAACAAAAGAGAGAAGGTTTAGAGTCAACCTTAGGTGCTTGATCACTCCACAATGTATTCAAAATGCTTAATGTATTCCTTCCAAATCACCGTAGTAGCATAGGCTATACAGGTCGATTCTCAGGGAGAGCTTGCAATGGAAGCGTTACGGTTCGATGTGAAGATAGAAAACGAAGGTTCTTCTTTGTCTCAAAAGAATGAAAATGAATTGGAAAAATAGGTAAAAGAATTTGTGGATTTGTGCATGATGGAAAGAAAATAAAACGAACTTTAAAACAAGATTTGCCTTGGAAAGAAAACTAAAAGAAGGAGAACTTTGTAAAAGACTTTAAGATGGAGAAAACCATGACTAGCTAACCTTACTAATTTGCTAACTTACTAATCTCCGTTATGGTGATGCTTGCCTCATATTGATTCATCGGCAAATGTATGTCTTGCGTGTTGGTCTAGTTACTGTACCAATTGATTGACGGGTGATCTTCTTGGACTTGTCTTGTAGCCTCATTGATGTCATCGGCTCTCAAGATAGAATTTCAATGGTGGACACGAGGAGTGTCACTCAAGGGATGCTAAGGAAGAAGATACAACATTCATTAATTGAAGTAAGGAAGTTGTACAACAAATAGCATATGGTTGGTGCTCCATCTCCATGTTCCATCAAGGCACTTGTTCTAAAGACAAGGCTCTAAATGAGGCACACATGAATCATATGGAATTACAACAAGAGCTTGCCAAGAATGAAAGTAACCCATCGGGGATGAAAAGAGACTCAACAATTGCAAGATGAAAAATTAGCAATCACCCAAGAGTTAGAAGTTAGCAAAGTTAGTGGTTAGCTAGTCATGTTAGAAGAAGTTAGCTAGCCATTACAAGAAAAGAAAAACAACAAGACATTATGCTATGAAAGTAAAGCTTGAATGAAAGAATGCAAGTAAAGTACTAGAAAATGCAAATAGAAGAGAAAGGAGATTGGATTAATCCTTGCTTCACAAGTTGTCACCCCTTGGTTACACAAGCTTTCTCTCTCTCACAATCTCTCTCTTGCAGAATTTCTAGGAGGAAGAAGAAGACCTAGAGCACTAAAAATCCTAGAGAAAAACCTACAAGTTACAAGCTCTGTCCTCTAATCTCTCCTCCCTATTTTGCACTGGCCCTGATGGTCTATTTATAGGCTCAGAGAAGAAGGCTCCAGAATCCAGACAGCTGGAGGGAATCGCTGGCTCAACGGCCAAGATACTGCCGCGGATCCGCGGCCAGAGCCGCGTTTCCGCGGCAGAATCTAGGCCGTTATGCCAGCGAATTCTGTTGTTATTTTCTCACAGGTTGTTAGCCACGTTGGCGCTTCTAGAAGTCTGACCTGGCGCGTGGATGTCTCCAGATCCTGGGCTCAACCCTTGGGCTCTCTTTTGGGCTTTAATTAATCCCCCTTTAATTCTTTGATAATTACATGGATTTTGGGCTTCTTCTCCATTAAAATATGGACCTGCAAAAATAGAGAGAAAAAGATTAAAAATCTCATTTTTATTTATGTAATGCATGGTATGGATGTGGAAAAATATGCAAAAATGAATAACAATCAGGTGGATGTGAACTTCGTGTTTCAGAAGTGAAACGCAAAGGTCATGTTTTGGCACTATCTACTTCTAAACTCAAGCCTCGCATTTTTGAATAGAAACGCGAAGGTCGCGTTCTGGCACAACCTTAGGCTGAACGCGGTCTCGTGTTCTTGAAGTGAGACACGAACTTCGTGTTTTGGCATAGTTTGAAGCTGAACGCAAGCTTCGCTTTTTGGTACTAAAATGTGCAGCTCATGACACGAGCATTGTGTTTTGTCATAGAAATGCGGGGCTTAACACGAGACTCGCGTTTGGCGCCAACAACACTGTCTTCAGTTTCTGTTGCTTCTGATTGTTAATGGCGAGCCTGATGCCTTCGTCGACAATCAGCATTCTGGTTGGCTCGTAGGGGTTGTTGTGAACCTTCTGCGAACTGAGTTTGTAAACCCTCGAGAGGAGTTGCGACAAGACTTTTCTCTACAGCTATGTTAATTGTAAGCCAAGACACTGACCTTGCGGGTGTTTTCCATAGATTAGCAAAGGGGAAAACTTACAAATAAAAAGAGTTGAGGAGCTAAATTACAAGTATTCTAAAAAAGATTACAAGTAGATCTCCTCAGAGATTCTGGAGAAGTGTGCCGATAGGAGTCTGGTCAACGCGCGACCACTTTGTCCCTTTGACGATGCGAGCGATGAGATTCCCTTCTCGCCTGGTTCCAGGAATCAGAGAATAGAAGGTTGGTAGAACCCTCTTGCTACTTCTCAAAATCGCCTTCAATTAGGAATTCCTTCTCGCCAGGTTCCGGAGATTCCTTGAGAAGAAGGTGTTAGGGTATCAACACCTTGAATAGAGAAGTAATTCTCTAAAAAGTCTCTGAATTCAAGAGCGCGCGGTGCGTCGTGAAGAAGCCTCTGCTTGTGGAGTCTTCTTGAAGAAGTCTGAAGTCCTCTCTCCTCGTATACGCCTGCGGTGTCCTCTGCGCATATGCCTGGCCTCTCTTCCTTGTGCCCGTGGTGGGCTATTTATAAGGAGAGCAAGGGTATAACCGTCCCTTGAAAATATTGAAACAGATTGAATCAAATATGTTTGAATCTGGAAAGTAGCCTTGCTGCGAGGCTAGGATCAACTTCTGCGAAGCTAGAAATGGCAGGTTGGTTTATCTTCTTGATCTGTTTTGATCCTTTCCATATCGTTGAAGGATTTCCCCTGATCTTCTTACTCGTTTTTAAGAGAGTCAAGAGATTGTGGCAATCAACTGCCAAATTTGATCTCTGATTTGATCTTAATTGGATTTGATCTGATTAGATCCGATCTCATCCGGAGATTTGATTGGTCAAAGGTTGACCATAGCAGATCCGTAGCGGCGCTGCCCTCTTCGAACTCACAGCAGAGCTGGAGACAGTTTCTGGCGAAGTCCGAAAAGAAGCTTTTCGGTGGAGCTAAAAGTCTTCTGTGGCGGAGTTACCATATACCCTTTCTTCGCAATTGTATGTGGTTTTGGGCGGAGTTGACTCTCCCTGGTGAAGCTATGAGTTAGCTTTCTGGCGAGGCTTTGAATGGCTTCAAGGCGGAGTTGGATGATCCTAACCTCTCAAGCGAGGCTATCCCTTTGGGCTCATGTGATGCTAAGTGCTAGCACCTTAGACCTGTTGAGGTCTATTCAGAAATAATCCGGGTTCACTGTCTGCTTGCTGGATCAGTGGAGTCCAAGTTGCTTCCTTGTCCCTCGGAGATGGGTGAAAACTGGTCTTCAGCTCGTCTGTCACTTGTCTTTTGTAAATGTCAACAAGTTTAGACATTGTTCGGACCAATAAGAATCTTGTCTTTTTTAAGTGTCAACAAGACCCCCTTCAAAGTTTTCGAAAGTCTGCAATGGCTCAGACTACGAAATACTTTGAACTGCTTTGATCGGTGGTGTGTGGAGTATGAACGTCGCCATGATGGTTGAGTTCAGCTTCGCTTTCAATCCTGCTTTGGGATAAGTTTGCCGAAGAATTGTACAGGTTCGCGACTCTGAGTAGCTTCGCGTCTGAGTAGCTCCGCATCTGGGCTTCCGGGAATAAGTTCGCTCTGGAACATCTGTTGCTTTCCCAAGGCCAACTGCTGTGGGCCGATTACGAGAAGGATTACTCCTTCTCTCGCACTGATCGAGGGAGATATTCTCCGATCGCGTGTTTCTGAGGGAGGATATTCCCTTTCTTCCAGGCGCAATAAGTGCCTTTATGAGGGAGACGTTTCTTCCTTTGCACGGTTCCGAGGGAAACCGTCTCTTTTCTCAAGGTGCAATAAATGCCTTAAATGCGCTCATGCTTCCACGCTTGAGGCGGCAGCGCTCAGGCCATGGGGCCTATAAATAGGACACTTGAGGTCCTCTGAAGAGAAGTGATCTGCTCTTCTCCTCTTCTCTTGGTTGAGAGAGATACTCAAATCTCTGAATTAGTGGGAATGCCCACTCTGGTCATTATCTGGCCAAGGACCGGTAAGTCTCGATCATCCAGAACTTCACGAATTTTAGGGAATTCATTTCCCTTAATTTAGCTTTGACAGCTACTTCAGGGATTAGCTTCCCTTGTTCTTCATTTTATAATTGGCTGATCTGCAAAGAAGGACTTCAGCATAGCTTTCCAGCGAAGCTATCATCTTGACTTGATTAGAAAAAGATTACTGCATGTTAAGTCTACTACACAGGCAGAACTTGGGACTTGGTCTCTTCAAAGTTGAGCCAGTCTTGCCATATAGGTGAGGCTAAGACTTTGTCCCACAGGATCAGTCTGGCTTAGCCATATAGACGAGGTTAGGACTTGGCGTTTGCTGAGCTAGCCCATCATTGTTGTGCAAGCGAGGCTTATCCTTTGCTTTAACTGAAATCGGATTGCTTCGCCCCCAAAGAATCTGACTTAGTATTTTTGCGAATTCTTCTGTGTTTAACTGCTAATCTGTTCTGATTTGCATTGCAGTGAGCTATGTTCGCCAATCTTGTGACTTGATGAAAGAGATCGAAAAGTTGCCTTATGCTTCCCCAGTTGAAGCTTTAATTTTAAGCAGGAGGAACAAACTGGGGCAGTTGATGTGTGTCCCAGAGGCTGTTGGCAGTCGCTTATCCGAGATGATCCCTTTTGAGGCGAGGCTGGTAGTCGCTTATCCGAGATGATCCATTTCGGGATAGTGGACGTCACCAATAAGGTCGCGGATCTTCCTATTGCCAATTTTCATTAAAGAAGATCCAACCTATTGGTTGGCAATCAGTCCTTCGCCAATTTTAATCAAAGACGATCCGCCTTTCTGGTGGCAAAATCTGCCATTATGTGAAGGATCATGGCCCTGTCCTTGTGGCACAATCTGTCCAGATGACACCATCTGTCCTGGTGGCACCATCTGTTCTAATTATGGCCTTGTGCAGGAGGAAGGCCTTTCGTGTACAGTTGGTCTGGCTTGGAGCAGATAAAACCACTTGTATGCCTTTTACGCAAATGATCCTGTTGAGCAACTAGATCTGTTGTACGAAGCACAATCTTGATGTAGTATTAATGTACCTTTCCTTTTAAATCAATGAAAGTTCATTTTCTGCTCATCTGATTTTTGTTTGCCTTCATTGAAAATTTGGCTATAGCGGGGCTAAACTTGTGCGGAGTTAAGGACAGGATCCATTTTGAATGAGTTTTGCGCGAAACTGGCATGTCCGCGAACTGTGCCTTTAGCGGGGCTAAGACAATTCTTTTGGCGAAGTTCTTGATGGATTGTGCGAAGTCCGCATTTTGACCCACGGTGAAGTTAACCCTTAGTGGCTGAATCAACGCTTCTCGGGAAGGCGCTTTAGGCGGTGTTTCAAATTAATTCGAAACGACGGCCTGTGCCCTTTTCGAGGCATCGTTTCAGGCGCTCATTGGCCTATAAAAGCCCGATCGGGCTGAGAAAGAGCAGATCTCTTTTGCTTGAAATTTTCAGAGAACTTTGGCTCTTTTTTCTTCCTCTTTCTTCTCCATTTAGCAAGTTTGAAAACTTCCATAGCTCTTCAATGGCGCCCAAGAGATGAGCGGGGAAAGAAGTGGCAACTTCTGCAGCGGAGGGTCATTCTCCTCCTCCGGTCATCGAACGACCAATTGCAGGTAAGGGACTTCCCCTTTTGATTAGAGACTGATGTCTCTCTTTTAAAGCCAATGTTTGGCTATCTTTGGATGAATCCAGAACGATCAAGCACGATCTATTATTGTTAGGGAATCCATTTCCCTGAATTTCCCTTGTTTTCTTGGACGGGGATCTAAGAACTGAACAGTTCTTCTTTAAGCTTCCGTACGAAGCTATTACTTGGGTTGTCTTCGTCCTGTTGAACAACAGGATACGGATCTGCCCCTTCAATCATGGCCGTAAAGGATAACTTTTGACCATAATGCCCTTTTGACGAAGTTAGCCCTCAGGGTTGTACCACCTTCTGCTTAGGCGAAGCTAACACTTGGACATCTTCTGCGAAATGCGGACTTGACTGTGAGGCTAAGCTTTGTCGAAGCTATCGCCTTGCTAGCTTCGCTCAAAGGGCGAGGCTATGCCTTGGTGAAAATTGTGTCTTTGTGTTCGCTTGGCTGATGAACTAATCATAGTTCTTTTTGCTCCTGCAGTGTACTATACTCCTTGTAACGCCCCGATCCCAATGATACGGGGACGTCACTGCAACGCATATACGTAGGTCAGATGGTGCCCCCACGTATATACGCTAAGCATTAAGTACAACAAGTAATCAGAGTACAACACACAGCGTGGTATATTCATATGCCAACTTACAAAAGATAAATACAAAGTTATACAAGTCATGATAAGCAAAATCACTTTACAAGTGTCCTTTATCACAACCCAAGTCCAAAATGAATCCTATATAACCAAAAATACAAAAATGCTCACGAAATGGATGGAGATCCCGTGAACCAAAAGGAAGAGTCGGCACGATGAGACTAGAGCTGGTCAGCCTGCTCAGAAAGATAGGCCCGGTCCTCTGTGGAAGGCTCCACTTCGTTCCAAGCCTCAGAATCTGAATATGCAAATCCAAAGGGGTCAAGACATATAATAACAAATAAAGGATAGTCAAGTGACATAAGGATCATGGATAAAGACAATGAAGTTGCAATAGATAGCGATGAATAACAAGCGATGCAAACTCAATAAGGTAAGATCATATGCAACAAATCTACAATTAACGTCTTATTATTATTACTTGTCTTACTGTGATATCTAGCTATGTGACCCAGCGTCCCAGGGCACATAGATCCATATCCTAGTGAAACAAGGTTGTTATTGGAAACAGCGGTTGTATCGACGAACTATGTTTACAGTGGGTCCCGTGCATACCCGGGACCACGGCCCAGGATTGTTCCGTTGCTTGAAGACGGAACCTGCCGCAAGGCTAAACAGGAGGGACTTATGTATGCCCTTGTCATGACAGTAAACAGGAAAGGGAGCAAGCACTCCCCTCGGTCCCCTGGTGTACCGCAGGTTAGACCGGAATATGATTGTACAATATACCTAATACCACTGTAAACACGAACACGTATCGATATCCGCATATTTCCCCCGACCCATATGTATGTTGGTGCTTTTTATGTAAAAGTCAAGTGTATCATGCTTTGTTTTAAGAGATGGCATGATAAGTGGTGATATTGTTATTTAGCATGTCATGATACAAGAATATACAATGACTAGTCATGAGGAAACATGAGATACATCCATTCAGTAATATGTCATGTAGTGTCAGTATTGAAGCATGAACAGGCAAGAAATGATTCACATGTAACAAGTATAAGAACCAATTTTAGAACAGAAATTATCTATGCCACACAGTCAGAATTAGTCGACTAGGGGTAAGGATTAGTCGACTAATAGGGGGCACTAGTCGACTAACAGATACTTAAGTCGACTAGGTCTGTGATACAGAAAGTTGGGTTTTCTGGTCCAAGATGGATTAGTCGACTAGGTGGATTCAGGAGTCGACTAATATGGGTTTCCAGAGAGTTTGTTAGTCGACTAATATTTGGGACAAGTCGACTAATACTGGGTTTTCCAGAAAACTAAGTTTTAGCTAAGTGTTCTAGTCGACTAGCTCCTATGGTAAGTCGACTAGTCATGGGAAAAACAGTGACAGAACAGATTTTCTGGGAGTTGTGTTTGAAGGTTCAATTCGTGGTTTTTGGTAACCTAGGTGTACAAGAAGTGTAGATATAAGTGTTCTAGGGCTAATACAAGTCTTGGTGAGTGGAATACTCACTTGGAATCGGTAGATCGAAGCCCTACGAGTCCGGGAAGTGGGTAGTCGACGAATAGCTCCCACGTGATCCTTGACGACGGAGAGAGCTACGATCCAAGCTCCAAATCAGAAGCTTGAGCTGGAGGGGAAGAACTAGGGGAGTTCTTGGAGCTAGGGTTCAGTTTGAGGAAGGAGGAGATCTTGGAGAGGGTTCTCTCTTGATGAAGTGAAAGAGAGAAAAAGAGTGATTTGCAAATGTATAGGAATTTATAGGTTGGGATTTTTGTAAAGGGGTTGGGATTTTGATGGATGAGAGGGGCTTTTGTGTAAAAAGGGGGGTGAGGTGAGTGTCCTCTCCTTGGCCACTTGGCCGGCTGTGGGAGAGGGAGAGTGTGAGTGGGGTTAGGTGAAGTGGTGAGTGGGAAATGAGGTGGAAATGAAGTGGAATTGGAATTTTGCAATTTTTGAAAAATGTCCGAATTTCAAGTATCTCGGATTGGTCTGAAAATTTTACCAAAAATCAAGAATAATATTGAAGACTCATGGTGAAATTCGTTTGAAGATATATTGTATAGTTTTAAAATTAAAAATCCCGGAATCAGTCATCTGCCGACTCCGTTGGAATTTTCATAATTTCATAAAATTCTCAGAAAAAGGGTATAAGTAGGAAATATGATTCTAAGCAATAAAGTCTAAAGGACTTTCTAAAAATTCCTAACAGTTTGGAAGATAAAAATTCGGAAATCGGTCAGCGGCACTGGCCGACACCGTTTTCGGAGAAATTCATTTTAATTCCAGAAAATTTCAGAAAATCACATAAAATCTAAAATATTGGAAGATGATATTTGAAATTAAAATTGATCAATTACGGAAGGTAAATCGGAAAATACGATCGAAAGACTGAATACGTAACTAAGCACGTATTCCGGGAAAGGGGTATTACAATCTACCCACCTTACAAAAATTTCGTCCTCGAAATTTCATAAGGTGAAAGATAACAGGAAAAGCAACAGATAGATATGGATACAAGGAAAGATAACGGTAAAGAAGAGTAGAAGGAAAGGGTCTTACCCAATCAAGATGTGAAAAGTTGAGGATAGTGCTCCCGGATAGCGTCCTCACGCTCCCAAGTGGCCTCTCCTGGCGCATGCCTGTTCCATGACACCAATACCAATGGAATAGCTCTGTTCTTCAGTGTCTTGACACTCCTATCCAGAATGGCCAACGGCTGTTCTTGGTATGATAAATCCGGTTGTAGCTCCAGCTCGGAATGATCCAGAATATGGCTGTCATCCCTGACATACTTCCTCAACTGAGACACGTGGAAGACATTATGCACCCCGTCCAAAGATGGCGGTAATGCCAATCTATAGGACACATCTCCCACACGATCCAGGATCTCGAATGGGCCAATATACCTTGGACTTAGTTTCCCACGAGCACCGAACCGGATCACTCCCTTGGTAGGTGATATCCTCAAGAATACATGATCTCCAACCTGGAACTCTAATGGCCTTCTCCGAGTGTCTGCCCAACTCTTCTGCCTACTCTGAGCAGCCCTGAGATGATTTCTGATAACCCTGACTTTCTCTGTAGTCTGCATCAGAATCTCTGGTCCCAAAAGACTCCTCTCACCGACTTCATCCCAACAAATCGGTGATCGGCACTTCCTACCATACAATGCCTCAAAAGGTGCCATCTTAATACTTGCCTGGTAGCTGTTGTTATACGAAAACTCAGCCAAGTGAAGATGGTCTTCCCAAGATCCCCCAAAGTCAATCATGCAAGCCCTCAACATATCTTCAAGGATCTGGATAGTCCTCTCAGATTGTCCGTCTGTCTGAGGATGATAAGAAGTACTGAATTTCAGACGAGTTCCAGACTTTCTTGGAGACTCTCCCAGAAATGAGATCTGAATCTGGTGTCTCGGTCTGATACAATACTAACTGGAACTCCATGCAGACGAACCACCTCCTTCATATACTTATCTGCCAGAACCTCTGTCGACTGACCCACTCTGAATGGTATGAAGTGAGCTGACTTTGTGAGGCGATCCACGATCACCCACACCGCATTATTACCCCTGGGACTCCGAGGCAATGCCGTCACGAAGTCCATGGTGATGTGCTCCCACTTCCATTCGGGTATCGGCAAAGGTTGAAGAAGTCCAGCTGGTCTCTGATGCTCGATCTTTATCTGCTGGCAAACCAAGCACTTGGCAACAAACTGGGCTATCTCCCTCTTCATAGCATTCCACCAAAAGTGCTTCTTTAGGTCCTGGTACATCTTGTTTCCCCCAGGGTGTATAGAATAAGCTGAACTGTGAGCTTCCTCCAAAATCTTCTGCCTGACTTCCCCTTGGGGAACACAAAGTCTATCTCCAAAATACAATGCACCATCTGGGTGAATGCAGATATCCTTCCTCAATCCAGCCTCCACCTGAGCTCTGAATGTCTGCAATCTGGGGTCCTCCTTCTGAGCTTCCTTGATCTCCTCTATCAATGAGGACTGAATCTGTAAAGCCATGAACTGCCCGGCCTTATCACCTCCTTGCACTAACATCAAATCCAATCTGATGAATTCCTGAATCAACTCCCTCTGCTGAGTAAGGTGGACTAGCACTCTGTTCTCTGGCATCCTGCTCAGTGCATCAGGAACGGTATTGACTTTGCCTGGATGATACTGCAAGTCAATATCATAGTCCGCCATAAGCTCCAACCACCTCCTCTGCCTCATATTTAACTCCTTCTGTGAGAAAATATACTTGAGGCTCTTGTGATCTGTGTATATCAACACTTTGTCCCCCAGAAGATAGTGCCTCCAAATCTTCAATGCAAATATCACAGCCGCCAACTCCAAGTCATGAGTTGGGTAATTCCTCTCATGAGGCTTCAACTGCCTAGATGCATATGCTATAACATGATCATGTTGCATAAGCACACACCCCAGGCCTTTACCTGATGCATCACAGAAAATGACCATCCCTCCTCTTCCTGAAGGAGTCCTCAAGATTGGAGCTGTGATAAGCCTCTGCTTCAACTGCTCAAATGCTGCATCACACTCTACTGTCCATATGTATCTCTCCTCCTTTCTGGTGAGCCTGGTCAACGGAGCTGCAAGTCTAGAGAAATCCTGGACAAAGCGCTGTAATATCCGGCTAGTCCAAGAAAGCTCTTTATCTCAGTCACCGTCTTCGGAACTGGCCAATTCTTCACTGCCTGGACTTTACTAGGATCAACCGAAATTCCTCTGCTGAAACTATGTGTCCAAGGAAAGCTATGCTGTCCAACCAGAACTCACACTTGCTCCTTTTGGCATGAAGTTGTTCCTGCTGGAGGGTCTACAACACAATCCTCAAGTGTTCTGCATGCTCCTTGTCGTTCCTGGAATAGATCAAGATGTCATCAATGAAAACAACAACGAACTGATCCAAGTAGGGCGAGAACACTCGGTTCATCAAATCCATGAAAATTGCAGGGGCATTGGTGACTCCGAAAGGCATAACTAGAAATTCATAGTGGCCATAACGGGTCCTGAATGCCGTCTTCGGGATATCCTCTGTCTTCATCCTTAGCTGATGGTACCCCGACTGCAAATCCAATTTAGAGAATACCTGGGCTCCATGAAGCTGATCAAACAGATCATCAATCCTTGGCAAGGGATACTTGTTCTTGATGGTAACCTTGTTCAATTCCCTGTAATCAATACAAAGCCTCTTACCACCATCCTTCTTGTTCGCCAAAAGCACTGGAGCTCCCCATGGTGAAGCACTTGGCCGAATCAATCCCTTGTCTGAGTATTCCTGCAGCTGCTTCTTCAGAATCTCTAACTCCGTCGGTGCCATCCTGTACGGAGCCTTAGATATAGGAGCTGTCCCAGGCACAGTATCAATTGAGAACTCGATCACCCTTTTAGGTGGCAGTCCTGAGATCTCAGCAAACACTCCTGGAAATTCATCCCACACCGGTACTCCTCTCTGAACCTCTGAAGTAGTCAACCGAGTCTTTCTCTTGGTAGACTTCACCTCACCCAAAAATGAAATTCCGGTTGACGGGGGATCCTGAAAATAATTCTTCTCCCTACAGTCAATAACTGCATGGTACTGACTGAGCCAGGTCATGCCTAAGATTACGTCGTACCCTTTGGTGTCTAGTACGAGCATATCTATGGCCAAGGTCTTATCACAAAGTTCCACTGGACAATCAGCACAAACCCTAGAAGACATGACTACTCCATTCCCAGTACTAATCTCCCATTTGTGGTCTAACACATTAACAGGTATAGAATGCAATGCCACAAAATGATCTGAGATAAAACAATGCGAAGCACCGGAATCGAAGAGGGCTAAAACAGGTTGAGAATGCACTCTGATGTTACCTGTTATCACCTCCTCAGAAGTCTCAGCTTCCACCTCCGTCAAGTTGTAGGCTTGACCTCTTCCACGCCCTGCTGCTGTCCTAGCTCCCCTCTGGACTGGGCGATAAGCTTGCTGTGGTGGAAGGGGAAGAGCTTCCTCATCACTGGTCCCTGATTCCTCTGCCCCGGCGGCCCTGGAAGCGCCCTCTGTCCATTGGGTCCTGGAAGTGCTGGCAAAGCTTAACCGGCTATCCCCATCCTTCTGTGCGGACAGGCTTCTATAGAATGATCCTTGGATCCACACACCAAACACAATCCATTTGCCCTCCGGCAATTCTGCTGAGAGTGTCCTGGTTTCTGGCAAAAGTTGCAGATAAGACCTGGTCGAGCCATCTGGTAAGGAACTGCTCTGAATGGTTGCCTGGCCTGAACCTTCGCTGCCCTGGACGGTCCTCCTCTACCCACCGGTACAAACGGCCTCTTCATGGCCTGGTCCTTCCTCTGATCTCCTTGCTTCTTCTCAAACCCACGCTCCACCTCTCGAGCGCTGGTGAGAACTTCTGCATAGGTCTTCAGATGATGGGGCATTAGGAACATCTGAATGTCCATTTGCAGACCTTGCTGGAACCGGCTTGCCCTCTTCTCCTCATCTGTTATCATGTACGGGGCGAAGCGACTCAACCTGAGAAATTCTGTAGCATACTCATCTACGGATCTATCCCCCTGTTGAAGCCTGATGAACTGCTCCTCCATGTCCTTCTGAGCAGTGGCGGGAAAGAACCTGCTATAAAAGCTCTTGGAGAACGTATCCCAAGAGATAGGTTTCTCCAAGCGAGCCTCCTCTGCAAGCCACCAAGTCCTGGCTATGTCCTTCAGCTGGATCTTTGCAACCTCCACTTGGTTCTCCTTAGGCACCCTGGCGGCGTTCAGCAGATCGGTGGTGTCTGTTAACCACTGCTCAGCCTCCAATGGCCTCTCGACTCCCGTGAATACGGCGGCTGTAGCCGTCAGAAGTCTGAGATGCTCCCCGGCTTCTGCTCCTTCGGGGCTGCCAACTCCTGCCTGAGGAGCTCAGTCTGCTGATGCTGATTCTCCATCTGCTGTTGCTGGTTTCCCAGCATAGTCTGAATGATCCTCAGGATATCAGCACCCTCTCCTCCTACGGGTCCATTCGGTACTTGCCCGACATTGTTGCGACCCGAACGTCTCTCCATACCGAAAGGGATAAGATCTGGAATTGGAAGCAAAGGGAAGGAGTTTAGGATACGAGGAATGAATCAAGGACGAAGTCAAGAAGGACTATATAACTTTGTACATTGTAGTTGGCATTAGCAAATCACTAGAATTTGCCACTTGGTTGTACTTTTAGGTTTGAGAGCCTAGGCTCTGATACCAACCTGTAACGCCCCGATCCCAATGATACGGGGACGTCACTGCAACGCATATACGTAGGTCAGATGGTGCCCCCACGTATATACGCTAAGCATTAAGTACAACAAGTAATCAGAGTACAACACACAGCGTGGTATATTCATATGCCAACTTACAAAAGATAAATACAAAGTTATACAAGTCATGATAAGCAAAATCACTTTACAAGTGTCCTTTATCACAACCCAAGTCCAAAATGAATCCTATATAACCAAAAATACAAAAATGCTCACGAAATGGATGGAGATCCCGTGAACCAAAAGGAAGAGTCGGCACGATGAGACTAGAGCTGGTCAGCCTGCTCAGAAAGATAGGCCCGGTCCTCTGTGGAAGGCTCCACTTCGTTCCAAGCCTCAGAATCTGAATATGCAAATCCAAAGGGGTCAAGACATATAATAACAAATAAAGGATAGTCAAGTGACATAAGGATCATGGATAAAGACAATGAAGTTGCAATAGATAGCGATGAATAACAAGCGATGCAAACTCAATAAGGTAAGATCATATGCAACAAATCTACAATTAACGTCTTATTATTATTACTTGTCTTACTGTGATATCTAGCTATGTGACCCAGCGTCCCAGGGCACATAGATCCATATCCTAGTGAAACAAGGTTGTTATTGGAAACAGCGGTTGTATCGACGAACTATGTTTACAGTGGGTCCCGTGCATACCCGGGACCACGGCCCAGGATTGTTCCGTTGCTTGAAGACGGAACCTGCCGCAAGGCTAAACAGGAGGGACTTATGTATGCCCTTGTCATGACAGTAAACAGGAAAGGGAGCAAGCACTCCCCTCGGTCCCCTGGTGTACCGCAGGTTAGACCGGAATATGATTGTACAATATACCTAATACCACTGTAAACACGAACACGTATCGATATCCGCATATTTCCCCCGACCCATATGTATGTTGGTGCTTTTTATGTAAAAGTCAAGTGTATCATGCTTTGTTTTAAGAGATGGCATGATAAGTGGTGATATTGTTATTTAGCATGTCATGATACAAGAATATACAATGACTAGTCATGAGGAAACATGAGATACATCCATTCAGTAATATGTCATGTAGTGTCAGTATTGAAGCATGAACAGGCAAGAAATGATTCACATGTAACAAGTATAAGAACCAATTTTAGAACAGAAATTATCTATGCCACACAGTCAGAATTAGTCGACTAGGGGTAAGGATTAGTCGACTAATAGGGGGCACTAGTCGACTAACAGATACTTAAGTCGACTAGGTCTGTGATACAGAAAGTTGGGTTTTCTGGTCCAAGATGGATTAGTCGACTAGGTGGATTCAGGAGTCGACTAATATGGGTTTCCAGAGAGTTTGTTAGTCGACTAATATTTGGGACAAGTCGACTAATACTGGGTTTTCCAGAAAACTAAGTTTTAGCTAAGTGTTCTAGTCGACTAGCTCCTATGGTAAGTCGACTAGTCATGGGAAAAACAGTGACAGAACAGATTTTCTGGGAGTTGTGTTTGAAGGTTCAATTCGTGGTTTTGGTAACCTAGGTGTACAAGAAGTGTAGATATAAGTGTTCTAGGGCTAATACAAGTCTTGGTGAGTGGAATACTCACTTGGAATCGGTAGATCGAAGCCCTACGAGTCCGGGAAGTGGGTAGTCGACGAATAGCTCCCACGTGATCCTTGACGACGGAGAGAGCTACGATCCAAGCTCCAAATCAGAAGCTTGAGCTGGAGGGGAAGAACTAGGGGAGTTCTTGGAGCTAGGGTTCAGTTTGAGGAAGGAGGAGATCTTGGAGAGGGTTCTCTCTTGATGAAGTGAAAGAGAGAAAAAGAGTGATTTGCAAATGTATAGGAATTTATAGGTTGGGATTTTTGTAAAGGGGTTGGGATTTTGATGGATGAGAGGGGCTTTTGTGTAAAAAGGGGGGTGAGGTGAGTGTCCTCTCCTTGGCCACTTGGCCGGCTGTGGGAGAGGGAGAGTGTGAGTGGGGTTAGGTGAAGTGGTGAGTGGGAAATGAGGTGGAAATGAAGTGGAATTGGAATTTTGCAATTTTTGAAAAATGTCCGAATTTCAAGTATCTCAGATTGGTCTGAAAATTTTACCAAAAATCAAGAATAATATTTGAAGACTCATGGTGAAATTCGTTTGAAGATATATTGTATAGTTTTAAAATTAAAAATCCCGGAATCAGTCATCTGCCGACTCCGTTGGAATTTTCATAATTTCATAAAATTCTCAGAAAAAGGGTATAAGTAGGAAATATGATTCTAAGCAATAAAGTCTAAAGGACTTTCTAAAAATTCCTAACAGTTTGGAAGATAAAAATTCGGAAATCGGTCAGCGGCACTGGCCGACACCGTTTTCGGAGAAATTCATTTTAATTCCAGAAAATTTCAGAAAATCACATAAAATCTAAAATATTGGAAGATGATATTTGAAATTAAAATTGATCAATTACGGAAGGTAAATCGGAAAATACGATCGAAAGACTGAATACGTAACTAAGCACGTATTCCGGGAAAGGGGTATTACACTCCTGGTCCTTTGAACAATCTATTTGGAATGACCAGAGGAGCGGATGGCAATATCAGCTTGCAATTTCAAGGGCAGACTTCTTTGTTTAGTGAGCAGAGCTCCGTCGTTCGGGACACGCTTATTCATGGTGGTGATCAACACACCACGAGGAGCATTCTGACTACGGCTCCCCTTGAAGATATTGACCGTCGAACTTATAGGAAGCCCGACTTCATGTTCGGGGATGCCGCACCAGATCCTGATCACCAACTACAGGCAGGAGAAGGACAGTGGATTTTCCAGTTGGATGATGAGAAGTTTTACCTCCCATCTAACAAGCGACATTTTTCTTTGTCTTCCTTCCAGTGTGTGCGCAGGTTCAGAAGATGGCATGGGAAGTGAGCCGAAATACTGACTCCGTCCATGTAGGGAGATTGATGTTTCAGTCTCCTAGTTATGCAAGAGCGGGGCCTCCTCGTTGCATAATGGGTCTGCATCCTGGGAATGTATCGCGAGAGATCCAGTGGGAGAAAATCTGGATGTGGCGCTGACCTTTGGCAACCAGTTCTGCAAGGTCAATGGGAACTATCCGGCTACTGACTTCAGGACTCCAGGCTGGATTCACCCTCCGAAGGGGTGGTGGAGGAATTTAACTACATATATCATCGTTCATTTCGAGGAGGATCTGGAGAGGCTGAACCTCCATGAGGCCGTCAGGGCGACCTGCTACGGCATTGAGATGAATGTGGCGTGCTTTTATGCCATCTTTGAATTGTATTGCCCAGCTTCAGGAACTTTCTTCACCCCTGTTGGCGAATTGGGTATGGCCTTGCATGAGATGTGGGAAGTCTCTGCTCTGCCTCTTGGGTCTCTCCTATACGAAGAATACTTTCCGTGCGAGAAGGAATTGGCTCTTCTGGAGAAGCAGGAGCCTGCCTTGTTCGAGACCTATCGGGAGTTAATGTGCCACTTGCACATTTGTTCCAGTATACATGGGGGCAGTAAGGGAACTTCCTGTAGCCTGAAAAGCTGGGGGAATTACTTGTTCCCGGATATGGGGAATACTCCTGAAGCGGATCACTGCGGAGTTGCTGACGAGGACATCTTTGACCGGATGCAAAAGCACTTCCAAGGGGATCTAGTTGTGAAGGAAGACGAAGGACCCAATGAGAAAGGTGTTGTCCTTTGGAGTTTCCATCATCAGGCGCGCCGGGCGATGTCTCGGAAGGCACTGCTGGCTGGTTTCTTAACAGTCTGGCTGAAGAGGTGTCTGGTGCCATCTTCTTCGGGTGACGTCGTTCATTCGAATGTTTTGTTGCCCGCTGTTCGTTTGGTTCATGGACACCCTCTGGGTCTTCTTCCGGCCATGGTGTGTTGTATTCAAAGAGGCCTTCATGCATTAACGGAGGCTTTTTGCAGGCCGCCAACAACGAAGCGTGGAAAGGGAGCTACTTCGCCTCGCGACGGACCTAATCCGAGGGTAGGTCTGCCGTACACTTATTTGATGGCGTGGTTCGCCCTGCATTGTCCTTCTTTGATTGAAGCTGGAGATGACCCCCCGCAAGGTGTTCAAATGGCGCTTCTCTGCCGATTTGAAGGACGCTTGTGGCAGAAGACTTACGTGGCTGAGGCCCGTAAATTGGTACATCGCTATGACGTCTATAGTCTCTTCCGTTGTTTTCCCCATATTCGGGGTGCAGGTTATGAGGAAGAGTTCAAAGATGTGGGGGAGGGGCAGTCGTCCCTGAGCCGGGAGTCTTTGAGTGGCTGGTCAGTATTCGGCCCTCACATTTATTGTACAGAAGCGGGGATACCTCCTACTTGAAGCCCTATGTCCCGAGTCGGTTTGCTCGACAGTTTGGATATGACCAACTATATGTGGGTAACCCCAATCTTAATCTGGCTTTCCTGGGGAGTCTCATTGATGGAGCCTGTGCCTGGATATTCTTCATTGCAGGCTGTACTGAGGCGCGGCTGCGCATGCCGTTGAGGAATCCCAATCTTCTAATGACCCTGTGCTTCTGCCAGTCGTACGTAACTTCTAACTCCACACCCCTTGGATTTAGTGTTAACAATTCTGGTGTGAAGTTAATTTCTCAGCGGCTGAAGCGAAAGGTCTCTGAGAAAAGGGAAGGTAAAAGGGTTCGCGTCCCAGGCATAGAGGAATTCGTTGCTGTGGATGACAGCGAGGCTTCAGATGCAGAAAGTCCTCGCTTTGAAGTGGAGACAGGTGTCGAGACTCCTGCAGCTGGTTCTGGCGTGATGGGGACAGTTTCCCCAAGACATGCAGAAGAAGTGGAAGAGGAAGGTTCTGACGTTCCTCTCAAGCGCAAACGGACAGGTGGATCTCGTAGGAAGCGGTTGGTGAAGAAGCCCCGTCGCCAAGCTCCTACAATTGTCGTAGAGGGTGAACCCTTTGCAGCGTTTCATCCTGCTGCCCCGTTAATAGTTAAACCGTCGGTTGTTGAACCGACTACTGGTAAATTTGCTCCAGACTTAGGTAAGATCAGCTCCGTCCTTGCGATATACCTTTTGTGTGTTCCAAATGGCTTATTATTTGCTTCTTGATACAGGAGCTGAGGCCGTCGGAGAACAAGGGGGACATTATTATCCTTCATTTGCTCGCGACGAGGGTGATGAGGCCAGTTATTTTGCCATCCCGGAGGAATCCGGAGGTGATGCAGCCGACGTTGGTCTTTCGGGCGCTAAGGCTTCCAAAGGAAGTCCCGTAACGTCAAGCCCTTTTGGATGGTCCACGGAAGGTTTGGCAAGCGAAAGCAGGCCGGCCATTCGTGTTGACTCCGCAAAGAATTTTCCAATGGACCCCGTAGAGACTGATGCGGCTGCCAACATGTTTGAGGCGACATCGTCATTTGGTATTGTTCCGACCTCTTGGCTTCTACTACTTATTGTGTCATGTCTAAACACAGTCTTGTTACAGGTGTTCTGCCTCAGGGTGCATCAGCTTCAAGGGGACTAGATGATCTTCCCGAGGGGTCAAGGGGTGACATGAGCACTTCGACCGCGGCGGATGCTGCTGTGTTGGATGCGTTGTATGGCGACCTGCCCTCTTATCGTTCTGAGCCAGCCGAAGGAAAAGAGGTTGAAAGGATGGTAGTCCCGGAGGCGTCTTCACTCCCAACTATATCAATGAGTGAGATGCTGTCAGTTTTGCCAGGTGCGGAGCTGAGAGTGATTACAAGCCCTACTTCCCCAACCCTGGTGGTTGAGCCTGCTGATCATTTGACGGTGACTAGTCCTACCTCAGCGGTGGCTAGTGTACTGGTTTCAATGAAGACTCCACCGAGATCACCGATGACTTGCCATGCTGCTGCAATTAGTGTTCCCGCCGTTCCTTCCACGGTAGTATCGGCCAGGCTGGTAGATTTTTCTGAGGTTGCCCGTTTATCAGAAGTGGCCGAGGTTGAAAATGATTTTATAGGTGACATAGTCGATAGCTTTTATAAAGGCTTAGGGTGATCCATCGACCTGGTCTTGAAAGGTTCGACTATATCGTTCTCAACTTTGAAGGTGGTCCTCTCCCGTAGTATTGAAAGTATTTGGGACTTTGAAGGGTATCACCAGGCCGCTGCCTTGGAACTTCTGGTAGATCAATTTGAGAGGGACGTAGAGGAATGGCGCCATCTCAGCCGCTCGGACCTGGAGTCTTCGGTTGATGAGCGGTTTGCGCGTCTTGTCGCTCAAATGCATGAAGCCCGTCTTGCCACTCAAGAAGCTGCCAAGGCTATTTCTTCTGACTTGAAATCCTTGGAAACAGGCAAGCAGAGGTTGGAAATTGTAATACCCCGCTCCCGGAATACGTACTTAGTTGCGTATTCAGATTTTTTGATCGTAATTTTCGATTTACTTCCTGTATTTGTTTTGTATTATGAATTATTTATATGATCGTTTTGTCTTGGATCCGGATTCGTGGACTCAGAGTCTGCCCTTCTCTGAACCGGGGACCCGATCCTAGTGTATTACTCGATTTGGTCTTTCCAGTATTCAGATTTGACCGATTTCAGTTTCAAATATCATTTTCTAATATTTTAGATTTTCTATGATTTTCTGGAATTTTTCTGAATTAAATTGAAAATCTTCAAAACCGGTGTCGACCAGTGCCGCTGACCGATTCCCAGATTTTTAATTTGCAAACAGATTGGAATTTCTAGAAGGGCCTTTAGACATTATCTCTTAGAATTATATTTCTTACCTAAATACTTTTTCTGAGGATTTTATGAATTTATGAAAATTCCACCGGAGTCGGTATCGGCCGGTATCGCTGATTGATTCCGAGATTTTTAGTTTTAAAAATATAAAGTATTTCTTAAAACGGATTTCACCATGATTCTTAAACTAATATTCTTAATTTTTGATAATTTTTGCGGGTCGTTCCGAGATACTTGATTTCGGGACGATTTCGGTATTTTTCCGAAAGTTTTCCGCATCCGCAACCGAATCCCGGGAATCCGCCACTTTCATTATTTTCATTTTCTATTCCAAGAGAATATCTTAATTTTCCATTTTCTTTTCCTTTTCCTATTTTTCTTTCTTTCCTTTTCCTTCCACCAGAAGCTTCCTTTTCCTTCCACCAGAAGCTTCCTTTAGCTTCCTCCATAAGCCACTCCAAGCTTCTCCAACACTCCACCCCAAGCTTCTCCAACACTCCACCAAAATATCTCCACCTCACCCATCTCCATGGCTGGCCATGATTGGCCAAGAGAAACACCTCACCCCCTCCACTTTGCAAATAACCCCCTCTCTTTTATTTATTTGCATCACCTTCACATATTCCAAACTCCTATAAATACCTCTCCTTCTCCATTCCACTTCATTCACCAAAGCCTTCACCACCACCAACTCCTTCTTCATCTCCACCACAACAACAACCACTACAACTTTTCCAACTCCTTACCTTCATCTTCCTCCTCCTCCATCTCCATTCAAACCACCACAACTCCAATAACTCCACCAAAGTCTCCACCTTCTCTTTTACCTTCTCCAAAACTACCACTACAACAAAACCTCTCCACAAAACTACCACCACCATCAACATCTCTTCATAAAAACCTCCACCTTCTTCTTCTTCATCATCAACTTCAATCACAACCATCAAAATCTGTTCTGCACTCTGTTTTCAGACTATTAGTCGACTTGAACCCTTTATTAGTCGACTACCCCATTTTCCTAGTCGACTAACTTCCTGAAATGCGACCTTGTCAGTCGACTACCTCATTTTCCTAGTCGACTAACCTTTCCTTTGAAACACAGCTCTCTGAGACACAGTCCTTACTAGTCGACTTGATCCTCTTCTATAGTCGACTAACTCCTTTATTAGTCGACTAACCATTTCATCCTAGTCGACTAACTTTTCTTCCTGAAACGCAGTTCTCCCAAACGCAGCCTTACTAGTCGACTTGTCCCTTATCTATAGTCGACTAACCCCTTCATAAGTCGACTACTATATCTCCCTAGTCGACTAATCTTGACTGTTTGCTGTGGTTAATCCTTTTCTTGAATATGAACCTTATCCTCGAGACTTGCATCATATATTGGTATTGCTTGACTTGTCACTTGACAAACATCATCTTCCCTTCTCTCTTTCTCTCTCCTCTTCACTCTACATATTCATATCATATTTTATGGCGCGTCCCGAGTTCCGTGGATTTCGGACCTTTCGGCATTCTGGTGAATCAGGCGAGTGTTCTCGCTTTCTTCTGGACTTTCTTATTTCGGCGAGTGTTCTCGCTATCCTCTTGCATTGCTATTTTCATCGACTATGTGAGTATTCTCGCTCTCGTCTCCATTTGAGTTTCCCCATTTCGTCGGGTCGATAAGTATTTCACTTCATATTTCCATGTTTATGTATTGCCCTGCAACTGCTTGTGTTAGGGTAGTTTCATTCTTGTACATATACCATGCCTGTGTTATGCTTACTTCCTTATCGTATACCATGCGTGGCCGACCCTTCGTGGTCGTTGAATTCTGGGTTTCTGCTATGTTAACACTTGCCATGCTATTACTTTAGACCTGTCAGTTGCATGCTACTATTTAACACATGTATATCACTTGGCAACTGATATGTTATACTTGCCATGCCATTACTTCATACATGTTATTTACATGCTTCTATTTAACTCCTGTTTGTACCACCTGTTAACTGATGTGTTATCACCTGACACCTGACATGCTATTATTTGTCAAGACCTCTTGTTATGACATGACTTGCCACTGACCTTATATCAATCTCTTGACATGATTGGTTACCTGCTTCCTGTTATGCCTGTTATATTAATACTTGACTTGTGATTACCACATTACAGGAATCCTGACCTGTTATCCTGAATGGAACTAAGTGCCACACGGAACAAAGTGCCACACCACACGGTGGGGGCCACCTCTTGAATCTGTGGGGGCCACCTCTAGAATCCATCCCCTCAGAACAAAGTGCCACATAGAACAAAGTGCCACACCACACGGTGGAGGCCACCTCTTGAATCTGTGGGGGCCACCTCTTGAATCTGTAGGGCCATTTCCTGTCATGTTATCCTGTATTTTATACAGTGACCTGTACTCCTGAATTCCTGATCATGTCCTGCTTCATGTTATATTATACTTGCTTGATATATTATAATAAGACAACTTGCACCCGGTTTGGGGGAAACTGATGGGCCATGATTAATCATGTTCATGGTGGCACTATCGAGTCACGCGTAGCCACATTCTTGAGGATCTCCTGGCGGCCACCAGGGATTCCGTGGGGTGTACTGGCACCCCTACTCCTGTCTATTCTTACCGGGTATGCACACGCCCTAGGCCTATTTCTATGGGATCTGCGATACTCTATTCCTGTTCGGGCGTCCATAAGTCCCGGTACCTAGCGGTACGTTCCGGCTCAGCACCGGATACTCCTGAACCGTTGTCCGGGCATGTACGGGGCCCATCCGAACATGATTCATCGAACTTTATCAGTTTCCAATAACTTGCTATATAAGTTGTAAGCGGAAGTATGTGGAATAGGACACATACTGAAGCCTGGAACTTAGACGGCCCCAATTATAATAATAGGCTAATATATACAATCTGTTGTGTTGTTTTGTAACTCGGGTTGTATGTGCTTGGATTACGATGATATGAGATAAAGGTATATAGATGAGGGTTTCCTTGTTTGGATTATTCCTTCGATGTACTAGTCTCATGGAGCCGTGACTGTTTTCCATTATATTTGCAAAGGGAAAACTTACAAAAAAAAAGAGTTTGAGGAGCTAAATTACAAGTATTCTCAAAAGATTACAAGTAGATCTCCTCAGAGATTCTGGGAAAATGTGCCGATAGGAGTCTGGTCAGCGCGCGACCACTTTGTCCCTTTGACGATGCGAGCATTTGGGATTCCCTTCTCGCCTGGTTCGGGAATCAGAGAATAGAGAGTTGGTAGAACTCTCTTGCTACTTCTCAAAACCGCCTTCTGTGATGAGGAATTCCTTCTCGCCTGGTTCCGGAGATTCCTTGAAGAAAAAGGGGTTTGTTAGGGTATCACCACCCTGAGAAGAGAAGTATTTCTCCTGAAGATTTCTGAATTAGAGATTGCACGGTGCGTTGGTGAAGAAGTCTCTGCTTGAGGAGTCCTCTCTTTTCTCCGATGCGATTCTGCGATCTTTGATGCTGCGATCCGATCCTTTTCCCTTGTGCCCCTGGCGGGCTATTTATAGGGAAAGCAAGGGTAAAACTGCCCTCTTGAAGATATGGAAACAGATTGAATCGAATCTGTTTAAATCTGGAAAGTAGCCTTGCTGCGAGGCTAAAATAGCTTCCGCGGAGCTAGAAAATGGCAAGTCGGTTGATCTTCCCGATTTGTTGTAATCCTTTCCATATCGTCGGAGGATTCCCTTTGATCCTCTTACTCGTTTTGAGAGAGTCAAGAGATTGTGGCAATCACCTGCCATATCTGGTCTCTAATTGGATTTGATCTGATTGGATCCGACCTCATCCAGAGATTTGATTGACCAATAGCGGAGCTGTCCGCTTTGAAGCTCGTAGCGGAGCTGGAGGCAATTCCTGGCGAAGTCCGAAAAAAGGCTTTTCGGCGAAGCTGTCAGTTAGCTTCCTGGCGATGCTCTGGATGATGCTAGCCTCTCAAGCGAGGCTATCTCCTTGGGCTGATGTAATGCTAGATGTTAGCATTTTAGACCTGCTGAGGTCTGTTTAGAAACAATCTGGGTTCACTGTTCTGCTTGCTGGATCAGTGGAGTCCAAGCTGCTTCCTTGTCCCTTGGAGGTGGGTGAAAAACTGGTCTTCAGCTCGTCTGTCGCTAGACATTGTTCGGACCAATGAGAATCTTGTCTTTTTTAAGTGTCAACAAGACCCCCTTCAAAGTTTTTGAAAGTCTGCAATCGCCCAGACTTCGAAACACTTTGAACTGTTGTGATGGTGGATGTAGTATGAACATCGCCATGGTGGTTGAGTTCAGCTTCGCTTCCAATCCTGCTTTGGGATGAATTCGCCGAAGAATTGTGCAGATCCGCGAGTCGCTTCGCGTTTGCGTGTGGGTAGCTCCGCGTCTGGATAAGTTCGCTGAGGAACTCTCCTTGCTTTTCCGAGACCAACTGACATGGGCTGGTTACGAGGAGGATTACTCCTTCTCTTGCGCTGCTCGAGAGAGATGTTCTCCGATTTGCACGTTTCCAAGGGAGGATACTCCCTTTCTTCAAGGCGTCATGAGTGCCTTTTATGGGGGAGACGTTTTCTTCCCTTGTACGGTTCCAATGGAAACCGTCCCTGTAATCAAGGCGTGATGAATGCCTTCAATGCGCTCGTGCTTCCACGCTTTGATGTGGTTGCGCTCAGGCCATGGGGCCTATAAATAGGACACTTGAGGTCCTCTGAAGAGAAGTGCCTTGCCTTTCTTCTTCTCTTCTCTTGGTTGAGAGATATACTCAGATCTCTGAATCAGTGGAAAAGCCCACTCTGGTTGTCTAACCGGCCAAGGACCAGTAAGTCTTGATCATTCAGAGACTTCACTGCTTTTAGGGAACTCGTCTCCCTTGATTTGGTTGCCTCAGGGATTAGCTTCCCTTGTTCTTCACCTTGCAATCAGCTGCTGCGGAGAAGGATCTCATCATAGCTTTCCACAAAGCTATCATCTCGGCTTGATCAGAAAGACCATTGCTGGTTAAGTCCGCTGCGCAGGCAGGACTTGGGACCTGGCTTCTCCAATAGTTGAGCCAGTCTTGCCATATTGGTGAGGTTGAGACTGTTCTTCACAAGATCAGTCTGACTTTGCCGTATAGGCGAGGCTAGGACTTGGCGTTTGCTGAGCCAGCCCATGATTGCTGTGCAGGTGAGGCTTGTCCTCTGCTCTGACTGAAGTCGGATTGCTTTGCCGCCAAAGAATCTGACTTAACTGTTTTTGCAGCTCTTTCTGTGCTTGACTGCTAATTTGCTCCAATTTGTCTTGCAGCGAGCTATGCTTACCAGTCTGATGACTTGATGGAAGAAGCCATAAAATTGCCTTATGCTTCCCCGGGGCAGTCGTCAGTCCTTCCTTCGCAGTGGCTGACGTGTTGGTCTCAATGAGGACTCCGTCGAGATCACACTTGGCTCATCTCATTGCTGTTGATGTTCCCGCTTCCTCTTCTGCGGTGGTATCGGCCGGGCTGGTAGACTGCTCCGAGGTTGTCCCTCTGCCCAAGGCCGATGAAGTTGAAAATGACTTCATAGGTGCTCTGGTCGACGGCTTCTATAATAGTTTGGAGCAGACTATTAGTCTAGTCTTGAAAGGCTCGCCAGTGCCTTTCTCGAAGTTGAAAGTGGTCCTCTCCCACGGTATTGATTGCATTCGGGACTTTGAGGGGTACCATCAGGCTACTGCTCTGGAGCTCCTGGTGGACGATTTTGAGAAGACCGTAGAGGAGTGGCGCCGGCTCTATCGTTCTGATCCGGCATCTTTGGCTGAAGGACGGCTCACACACCTTGTTGCGTAAAGACGCGAGGCCCGGCTTGCTGCTCAGGAAGCCGCTAAGGCTATCTCCTCTGACTTGGAATCCTTGGGAACAAGGCAAGCAGAGGTTGGGAGTGCAATTGACGCTTCCACCAGCGCTCTTCTGGATGCTGAAGACAAGGTCAGGAGGGCCGAGGAGATGATCAGGAAGGCGAATCTCCTTCTGTCCAAGGCTACGCCGATACGTCTGGAAGAGACCGCACGGCTTGAGCAGCTCAGAGCTCAGAGCGAGGAACTGGCGCGACAAGAGTCGTCACAGAGGGCGACTTTGGCGGAGGTTGAATGTAATACCCCGTTTCCGGAATACGTACTTAGTTGCGTATTCAGTTTTTCGATCGTATTTTTCGATTTACTTTCTGTATTTGACCGATTTCAATTTCAAATATTATTTTCCAATATATTAGATTTTCTATGATTTTCTAGATTTTTCTGGAATTAAAATGAATTTCTTCAAAACCGGTGTCGGCCAGTGTCGCTGACCGCTTCCCGGATTTTTAATTCACAATCCACTTGGAAATTCTAGATGGTCCTTTAGGCATTATTCCTTAGAATCATATTTTCTACCTACATTCTTTTTCTGAGGATTTTATGATTTTATGAAAATTCTTTCGGAGTCGGTAGGTAACTGATTCGGGATTTTTAATATTAAAAATGTAAAGTATTTCTTAAAACGGATTTCGCTATTATTCTTCATATAATATTCTTGATTTTTGATATTTATTTCGGGTCGTTCCGAGATACTTGATTTCGGGACGTATCCGGTATTTTCCCGAAAGATTTCCGTATCCACGACTCAATCCCGGGTATCTGTCCTTCCAGTATTTTCACATTCTGATTCCAAGAAAATATCTTCTCCAAAATATCTTCTCATTATAATTTCTTTTCCATTTTTCCTTTTCCTTTATTCTTTTCTTCCTCCCTAAGCTTCCATTTTCATCCACACATTTCCACCCATTCTCCACCACACAAATCTCCACCTCACCCCCTCACTTGGCCGGCCACCATTGGCCAAGAGTAACACCTCACCTCCCCATTTGCACAAAAGCCCCTCCCTTTTATTTAATTGCAACTCCTTTACAAATCTAAAACCCTATAAATACTTTCCCTTTACATTTTATTTCCTTTTTCTCATTTCTCTTCACCAAGGGCTAAACCCTAGCCTTCACCACCTCCTCCATCTCCACCACTACAACAACCACCACCTCAACTACTCAACTCCTCCAAGTCTTCATCTTCTTCCTCCTCCATCTCCATGGGAACCATCACAACTTCAACAACTTCAACAACAACTCCACCAAGGCTCCACCTTCTTCTTCATCATCAACCTCCATCACTTGCACTCCTTTGGTAGGTAATTTCCTCACCTAGACTTAGTCTATTCTTAGTATGCTTAAGTTTCCTTATCATGTTCAATTATGTCTTCAATTCATGCTTTTTGATCATCAAACACAAACCCTAGAAAATCTGTTCTGTTTGCTGTTTCCAGACTATTAGTCGACTTGACCTATAGATTAGTCGACTAGAAACCCTTAGCTGAAACGTAGCCTTTTCTGGAAACACAGTATTAGTCGACTTGCCTTAGTTCCTAGTCGACTAGAGACCCTTAGTCGACTACACCCTTCTCCCTAGTCGACTCCTGAAACATAACCCAACTTTCTGTATCACAGACTTAGTCGACTTAAGTATCTGTTAGTCGACTTGAGTTCACTATTAGTCGACTACCCCTTCTAACCTAGTCGACTAACTTTTCTCTGAAACCAAACCCAACTCTCTGGAACCCAGTTTTAGTCGACTATACCAGACTGTTAGTCGACTAACTCCACTATTAGTCGACTACTCTTCCACCCTAGTCGACTAACCTTGCCTATCAGTTATAGTTGATTTCCTTCTTGACCATGAACCTTATCCTCTAGACTTATATCACATATAGGTATCACTTGACTTGTCACTTGACAAACATCACTTACCCTACTTTCTTTCTCACTTCTCTTCACTCTACATGTTTATATCACAGGTTATGGCGCATCCCGAACTTCAGTGGATTCCGGATATTTCGGCGTTTTGGTGATTTGGGCGAGTATTCTTACTCGCTACCCTCTTGCTTCCCATTTTATTGATTATGATAGTATTCTCGCTTTAGTCTTCATGTATTGTATTTCATACTTTATATCTTTTACTGTTTTCATACTATGCGTGGCCGACCCTTCGTGGTCGTTGACTTCTGAGTTTCTCCTATGATTGCCATGCTATTATTTCAGACTTGTCAATTGCATGTTTCCTTTTAACACATGTATATCACCTGACATCTACTGTGTTATCGCCAAACCACTTGACATGCCGCTATTTGGCAAGACCTTTATGTTGTACCATGACTTACCCAGACTATCATCTATCTCCTGACTTGACTGGTTACTTGATTCATATCACCACTTGTCATGCTATCTCTTGACACCAAGCATGATACACCGATTCTTATAATTATCACGATAAAGGGGATGTAACACCTGATTACCGTTATGTACTGATTACTGTTATGTATACCTGTTATGATATTGTTCATTCCCGAAATCTGATAATTATGTTAAAAAGCTATAAAAAGAACAACTTGTACGGGGATTGGGAGGAAGTGATGGATGCCGGAATGATACCTTGCTTATAGTAATGGAATAAAATATTGACGACTTGTGGTAGTGGAACCATGAGTTCCACAGAAGACATGTGACTAGGGGGACCTTGGGCCTCCAATACTGGTTCCAGGTGTATGGAAACTACTATAAGAAGTGTTATCAGTTCTCCATCTACTTCCGTTAACAACCCTTGGCTAGCTTATATATGGATGTATGTGAGTTGGCCGTACACCGAGCCACATACCTAGATATATGGGTCAGACAAGTTATAATAATAATAAGTTCCTGTCACATTTCATGTTATATTCCTGTTATGGACTCCGGTATTTATTGTTATGATTTCCGAGATATTCCTGTTTTGACTTGACCACCATATGATTTGCATCTCTGATTCTATACGCTTGGATTTCTGTGGCATGAGATAGAAGTATATAGATGAGGGTTTCCTTGTTTGGATTATTCCTTCGATGTACTAGTCTCATGGGACCGTGACCTAAGTGTATACAATCACTTTTGCTTATAATTAACCTTACTTTCGATTTCCTGTTCCATGTATGCGATACCTGTCCTCATATATAATCAGCTTTACCCTGGATTTCCTGATTTATAATACTTATGTTGTACTCGTTCATACCTTCTATATTTGTGTTCTAACCCCTGTTTTCTGAACTTGATATCCTTTGTTATATTCATATTGTGTTTACCCTGGCTCGCCACCTGGCATTGTATCATACTCGCCTGGGGAGTTTCACTGACTCCCCTGGATTCTTATGTCCAGGTTCTGGAGCGGGCGGAGTCTTCTTATTGCTGATCAGAGTGCGCAGCGGTAGCGTGGATTTCCAGCTATCTCGTGAGCACTCTATTGTACTGTTCATGTATATATATCTTTTGTACATTTCCTTGTATTCCCGCATTTGCGCATGTTAGTGATATGATATTCATGTAATATTGTAATCACTCTGGTGATAATTCTGTAATTGTATATATGTGTTGGAATGTATAATGCACCATTTGCTTCCGTATTCTGATTCTTGTCTGTACTGATGCTTAGCGTATATACGGGAGGGTAGTTCGGACCTACGTATATACGTTGCAGTGACGTCCCCGTATCCGTGGAATCGGGGCGTTACAGGTTGGTATCAGAGCTTAGGCTCTTACTTCCTCAGTACGTCCAGATGGCAAATTTAAAGGTAAATAAATTTGCAACTGGAATACATGAGTCTTGGTTATACATTCCAACTACAAGTGCAGAGTTATCTATTTCTTGACTATCTTTCATTTGATTCCTAGATCCTTTCCATATCCTTACCCTGTTTTGGTTTTATGAAGCCTTTATTCCAGCCTTTGTCCTCCTTGTGTTCAATTTACCCCTTAACGAAATTGCGAGGACGCAATTTTTGTAAGGTGGGTGGATTGTAATACCCCGTTTCCGGAATACGTACTTAGTTGCGTATTCAGTTTTTCGATCGTATTTTTCGATTTACTTTCTGTATTTGACCGATTTCAATTTCAAATATTATTTTCCAATATATTAGATTTTCTATGATTTTCTAGATTTTTCTGGAATTAAAATGAATTTCTTCAAAACCGGTGTCGGCCAGTGTCGCTGACCGCTTCCCGGATTTTTAATTCACAATCCACTTGGAAATTCTAGATGGTCCTTTAGGCATTATTCCTTAGAATCATATTTTCTACCTACATTCTTTTTCTGAGGATTTTATGATTTTATGAAAATTCTTTCGGAGTCGGTAGGTAACTGATTCCGGGATTTTTAATATTAAAAATGTAAAGTATTTCTTAAAACGGATTTCGCTATTATTCTTCATATAATATTCTTGATTTTTGATATTTATTTCGGGTCGTTCCGAGATACTTGATTTCGGGACGTATCCGGTATTTTCCCGAAAGATTTCCGTATCCACGACTCAATCCCGGGTATCTGTCCTTCCAGTATTTTCACATTCTGATTCCAAGAAAATATCTTCTCCAAAATATCTTCTCATTATAATTTCTTTTCCATTTTTCCTTTTCCTTTATTCTTTTCTTCCTCCCTAAGCTTCCATTTTCATCCACACATTTCCACCCATTCTCCACCACACAAATCTCCACCTCACCCCCTCACTTGGCCGGCCACCATTGGCCAAGAGTAACACCTCACCTCCCCATTTGCACAAAAGCCCTCCCTTTTATTTAATTGCAACTCCTTTACAAATCTAAAACCCTATAAATACTTTCCCTTTACATTTTATTTCCTTTTTCTCATTTCTCTTCACCAAGGGCTAAACCCTAGCCTTCACCACCTCCTCCATCTCCACCACTACAACAACCACCACCTCAACTACTCAACTCCTCCAAGTCTTCATCTTCTTCCTCCTCCATCTCCATGGGAACCATCACAACTTCAACAACTTCAACAACAACTCCACCAAGGCTCCACCTTCTTCTTCATCATCAACCTCCATCACTTGCACTCCTTTGGTAGGTAATTTCCTCACCTAGACTTAGTCTATTCTTAGTATGCTTAAGTTTCCTTATCATGTTCAATTATGTCTTCAATTCATGCTTTTTGATCATCAAACACAAACCCTAGAAAATCTGTTCTGTTTGCTGTTTCCAGACTATTAGTCGACTTGACCTATAGATTAGTCGACTAGAAACCCTTAGCTGAAACGTAGCCTTTTCTGGAAACACAGTATTAGTCGACTTGCCTTAGTTCCTAGTCGACTAGAGACCCTTAGTCGACTACACCCTTCTCCCTAGTCGACTCCTGAAACATAACCCAACTTTCTGTATCACAGACTTAGTCGACTTAAGTATCTGTTAGTCGACTTGAGTTCACTATTAGTCGACTACCCCTTCTAACCTAGTCGACTAACTTTTCTCTGAAACCAAACCCAACTCTCTGGAACCCAGTTTTAGTCGACTATACCAGACTGTTAGTCGACTAACTCCACTATTAGTCGACTACTCTTCCACCCTAGTCGACTAACCTTGCCTATCAGTTATAGTTGATTTCCTTCTTGACCATGAACCTTATCCTCTAGACTTATATCACATATAGGTATCACTTGACTTGTCACTTGACAAACATCACTTACCCTACTTTCTTTCTCACTTCTCTTCACTCTACATGTTTATATCACAGGTTATGGCGCATCCCGAACTTCAGTGGATTCCGGATATTTCGGCGTTTTGGTGATTTGGGCGAGTATTCTTACTCGCTACCCTCTTGCTTCCCATTTTATTGATTATGATAGTATTCTCGCTTTAGTCTTCATGTATTGTATTTCATACTTTATATCTTTTACTGTTTTCATACTATGCGTGGCCGACCCTTCGTGGTCGTTGACTTCTGAGTTTCTCCTATGATTGCCATGCTATTATTTCAGACTTGTCAATTGCATGTTTCCTTTTAACACATGTATATCACCTGACATCTACTGTGTTATCGCCAAACCACTTGACATGCCGCTATTTGGCAAGACCTTTATGTTGTACCATGACTTACCCAGACTATCATCTATCTCCTGACTTGACTGGTTACTTGATTCATATCACCACTTGTCATGCTATCTCTTGACACCAAGCATGATACACCGATTCTTATAATTATCACGATAAAGGGGATGTAACACCTGATTACCGTTATGTACTGATTACTGTTATGTATACCTGTTATGATATTGTTCATTCCCGAAATCTGATAATTATGTTAAAAAGCTATAAAAAGAACAACTTGTACGGGGATTGGGAGGAAGTGATGGATGCCGGAATGATACCTTGCTTATAGTAATGGAATAAAATATTGACGACTTGTGGTAGTGGAACCATGAGTTCCACAGAAGACATGTGACTAGGGGGACCTTGGGCCTCCAATACTGGTTCCAGGTGTATGGAAACTACTATAAGAAGTGTTATCAGTTCTCCATCTACTTCCGTTAACAACCCTTGGCTAGCTTATATATGGATGTATGTGAGTTGGCCGTACACCGAGCCACATACCTAGATATATGGGTCAGACAAGTTATAATAATAATAAGTTCCTGTCACATTTCATGTTATATTCCTGTTATGGACTCCGGTATTTATTGTTATGATTTCCGAGATATTCCTGTTTTGACTTGACCACCATATGATTTGCATCTCTGATTCTATACGCTTGGATTTCTGTGGCATGAGATAGAAGTATATAGATGAGGGTTTCCTTGTTTGGATTATTCCTTCGATGTACTAGTCTCATGGGACCGTGACCTAAGTGTATACAATCACTTTTGCTTATAATTAACCTTACTTTCGATTTCTTGTTCCATGTATGCGATACCTGTCCTCATATATAATCAGCTTTACCCTGGATTTCCTGATTTATAATACTTATGTTGTACTCGTTCATACCTTCTATATTTGTGTTCTAACCCCTGTTTTCTGAACTTGATATCCTTTGTTATATTCATATTGTGTTTACCCTGGCTCGCCACCTGGCATTGTATCATACTCGCCTGGGGAGTTTCACTGACTCCCCTGGATTCTTATGTCCAGGTTCTGGAGCGGGCGGAGTCTTCTTATTGCTGATCAGAGTGCGCAGCGGTAGCGTGGATTTCCAGCTATCTCGTGAGCACTCTATTGTACTGTTCATGTATATATATCTTTTGTACATTTCCTTGTATTCCCGCATTTGCGCATGTTAGTGATATGATATTCATGTAATATTGTAATCACTCTGGTGATAATTCTGTAATTGTATATATGTGTTGGAATGTATAATGCACCATTTGCTTCCGTATTCTGATTCTTGTCTGTACTGATGCTTAGCGTATATACGGGAGGGTAGTTCGGACCTACGTATATACGTTGCAGTGACGTCCCCGTATCCGTGGAATCGGGGCGTTACATTGAAACTCGTCTGGCTCAGGCAGTAGACTTCAATGAAGATGAGCTGCGGTCACAGGCGCTGGCCCAGGCTGCTGATGACAGGAGAGCGATGCTAGCTTCACTTGGAGATCGGATTCGATCTTACACTGTGCGCCTGTAGGCCATTGTATATGCTCCTCCATGTATCCCATCTTTTTGGCTTTAATAGAAAATTTTTTCTTTTGACTTCCACTGTTTGGATGATGAGGCATGACTGTCTGTTGGTTCAGAGGTCGCAATGACGTAACCAATGAAGACGTTGCCAATCTCGTGGTTAGCCCTTTGCGGGGCTGGAAAGGGGGACACCTGCCTTTTGTAAATGTCAGCAGATATCGGGGTTGAGACTTGGCTATCTGCCAGTTCAGAGGTCGCAATGACGTAACTGGTTGAGAAGCCACCAAGCTCAGAATAGGTGATACTTGTCTTTTGTAAATGTCGACAAGTATCGAGACCTGTCTTTTGTAAATGTCAACAGGGCTCAAAATTGAGACTTAGCTGTCTGCTGGTTCAGAGGTCGCGATGACATAACCGATTGAGACGCCACTAAGCTCAAGAAGATGATACTTGGCTATCTTCCAGTTCAGAGGTCGCAATGACATAACTGGTTGAGAAGCCACCAAGCTCAGCAATAGGTGATACTTGTCTTTTGTAAATGTCGACAAGTATCGAGACCTGTCTTTTGTAAATGTCAACAGGGCTCAAAATTGAGACTTAGCTGTCTGCTGGTTCAGAGGTCGCGATGACATAACCGATTGAGACGCCACTAAGCTCAAGAAGATGATACTTGGCTATCTGCCAGTTCAGAGGTCGCAATGACATAACTGGTTGAGAAGCCACCAAGTTCAAAAGTTGGTGATACTTGTCTTTTGTAAATGTCGACAAGTATCGAGACCTGTCTTTTGTAAATGTCAACAGGGCTCAAAATTGAGACTTAGCTGTCTGCTGGTTCAGAGGTCGCGATGACATAACCGATTGAGACGCCACTAAGCTCAAGAAGATGATACTTGGCTATCTGCCAGTTCAGAGGTCGCAATGACATAACTGGTTGAGAAGCCACCAAGTTCAAAAGTTGGATTGAATTTGGAAAAGGTCTCGTCTTCTCAGAGAGAGACGAGGAAATCACTGTCATAGGTTTAATGTTAACGTAACAGTGGAATATGTGGTCCTACCATTCTATGGATGAGAATTGGTAAGTGACTTTGGAGGTCTCGTTCTCACGAGGAGAAATGAAGGGACTGCTATCATAGGTTTAATGTTAACGTAACAGCGGAATATGTGGCCTTACCATTCTATGGATGAGAATTGGTAAGTGATTCTGGAGAGGGAATCAAGTGGGAACAGGTCCCTTGGGATTTTAAGCAAACCCCCAGCTATCAACAGGTTTGATATGTTTGGAGAAAGAGAGAGGCTCCCTTTGTGCGCATTCCAGAGCGCGGGTCTCGATCAGAGGTGTAATGTTAACTTGATCGAGAGCATGATCCTTGGCTAAGGATAGTACTTCTTCAGGAATTTGCCATTGATCGGCATCATGAGGAGGTCGCCATTTGCAGTCGTAAGGCGGTATGCTCCGTTTGAATAGACCGTCTCTATCACAAACGGTCCTTCCCATTTAGGCTGAAATTTGCCTTTGGTCTTGTGCGTCATGATCATCGGTCGTCTGACGGCTAAGACCAGGTCTCCTTTCTGGAAGACTCTTTGCTTTACCTTCTTATTGAAGGCTTTTGACATGCGAGCCTGATATAGCTCGATGTGTTGCTGAGCTTGTAGCCGCTTCTCGTCTAGGGCTTCGAGCTCTTGAAGACGCAGGCGATCATTGTCTTCTGATGTCATTCTGGTAGTCAGGGCTACTCGCAATGATGGCACCTGGATTTCCAATGGGATGACCGCTTCACACCCATACACCAGGGAAAAAGGCGTATTGCCTGTCGGTGTCCGAACCGTAGTCCGATAGGCCCAAAGGCATTCACCGAGCTTTTCGTCCCAATCTCGCTTGTTCGAGGAGACAAACTTCTTGAGCAGCTTGATGATTGTCTTATTGAATGCTTCTGCTAAGCCATTGGCGGCAGGATTGTAAGCTGTTGAAGCCACATTCTGAATTCGGTATTTATCGCAGAACCGATAGAATCCTTGGCTTATGAATTGAGGACCATTGTCGTGGATGATCCGCCTGGGGACACCAAATCGATGGATGACATGGTGTTTGATGAAGCTAACCAGATTACAGGTTTTGACTTCAGCCAATGCTATGGCCTCTGCCCATTTTGAGAAGTAGTCGGTTATTGCGAGGATAAACCGGTGACCTCTTGCCGAAGAAGGGCTAATTGGCCCTACGACATCAATTCCCCATGCTTCAAATGGCCATGAAGCAGCAGTGGGGTGGAGCAACTCTGAAGGTTGGTGTATGAAGTCTGCATGGACCTGGCACGCTTTACACCTTCGTGCATATAGGGTGGCGTCGGCTATCATAGTCGGCCAGTAATACCCCAGTCTGTGCAGCCTGTCTTTGAGCTTTGGACCTGGCTGGTGAGCTCCGCAAACGCCGTCATGTGCTTCCTTAAGCACTTCTTGCGCCTCTGAATAAGAAAGGCAACGGAGGAGGATACCGTCATATGAACGACGATAAAGTGTCTTCAAAGTGGGATCATAATAGAAGCGGAGAGACCTTCGCCTGATGGAAGCCGCTTCCTTAGAATCGTCTGGGAGCAGACCGTGCAGAGCATAATCAATGAGAGGGAAGCGCCAATCCCTCGGCTCGAGGTCCATGGAGACATTGTGGACCTCCCGGGCTCTCAGCATCTGCTTGGAGCATACAAGATGCCGGGTTGCGACTGTGAGGTGGTACTCGGTGTCGGCTGGCAAGGCTAGCGTTGTCGCTAATGCAGCGAGAGCATCCGCCTTGGTATTCTGAGATCGAGACACATGCCCGATATAAAAGCCTTCAAATAGGCTAGCCAGTTCAATGGCTGTATGGTAGTAAGGCACCAAGTCCTCATGGCGGACTTCATATTCGCCTTTTACCTGGCTAATGATGAGCTTTGTATCTCCATAGGCTTCAAGGTAGCGTACCCCCATTCCGTGGGCGAGCTGGAGACCAATGAGCAGAGCGTTGTATTCCACTACATTGTTAGAGCATGACTCTGTCAAGGAGAATGCCCTGGGGAGAATATAATCCTATGGGGAGATAAACACAACCCCCACTCCGGCGATAATCTTGCCTTTTGGACCCATCCGTGATGCTCCGTCGAAGAACATCTGCCACACCTCCTCTATCGAGGTTGCATTAGATTCGAAGACTTCATCTGGGATGTCTTCGTGAAGCTTTGAATGTTCTGGAACTGGATGTACAGCCAAGAACTCCGCAAGGGCTTGACCTTTAACTGCCTTCTGAGGGGTAAAGGTCATGTCATATTGGGACAATAGCAGTGCCCATTTAGCCAATCTGGAGTTTAACGACCCTGGCTTCGTCATGAGAAGACGTAAAGGGTTCACCCTGGAGATGACATGTATGGTCTGGCCGACCAAATAGTGTCGCGTCTTCTGGACAGCGAAGACGAGAGCTAAACACTCTTTCTCAATAGGGTTGTAGCGAGATTCCGCTCCTATGAGAGTCCTGCTTAAGTAATAAATGGCTTGCTCATGGCCATTGTCGTCCTTCTGGGCGAGGAGAGCGCCGAGGGAATAATCCAATGCTTTTACATAAAGCAGGAAGGGCTTCCCTGATGTAGGGGCCACTAAGACCGGAGGTTTTGTGAGATACCTCTTAATGTCTTCATAAGCTTCTTGACAAGCTTGATCCCATATGAAGGCAGTACCCTTCTTCATGAGTCGGGTGAATGGCTGGCAGTGGCCTGATAGATTTGCAATGAATCTTCGGATGTAGGCTAACCTGCCTTGCAAGCCTCTGAGCTCTTTGAGGTTCCTTGGCGGATGCATGTCCTCGATGGCTTTAGCTTTGTCTGGGTCCAGATGGATCCCCTTTGATGTGACAATGAACCCAAGGAATTTGCCGCTTGATACTCCTAAAAAGGATTTTGTCGGGTTCATCTTTAACCGATGAGCCCGCATTATGTCGAACATCGTTCTCAGATCGCGAAGATTTTCATCTTTGCTGCGGCTTTTGACGGCGATATCATCAACATAGCACTCCACCGTCTTCCGGAGATGATCGCGGAAGATCATGCTCATTGCCCGCTGGTAGGTTGCTCCGGCGTTCTTCAATCCGAAGGGCATTACAGTGTAGCAGTATACCCCCAAAGGCGTTCGGAAAGAAGTATGCTTCTCGTCGTCGGGATACATCTTGATCTGGTTGTACCCTGAGAAGCCGTCCATAAAAGACATCCTCTCGAACCCGCATGTGTTGTCAATCATGACATCAGTGATGGGCAGTGGGAACTCATCTTTGGGACAGGCCGTATTGAGATCACGGTAGTCGATGCAGATCCGTATCTTCCCATTCTTCTTGAGGACGGGGACTATGTTAGCCACCCAATCGGGATGTTGTTCCTCCCGGATGAAGCCACTAGCAATGAGCTTGTTAACTTCGGCTTCAATAGCCTCCATGATGTTTGGGCGGAACCGACGTTGTTGCTGCTTGACTGGCTTGACGTCGGGCATGATGTTTAGTCGGTGCATAGCAACCTGTGGATCAAGTCCAGGCATGTCTTCGTAGCTCCAGGCGAAGACATCTATATACTCTTTTATGAGTATTACCAATTCTTCCCTTTCGGTAAGTGATAGGCTTTCACTTATAAAAATCGGTTTGGGATGATCTTGACTGCCCAAGTTGACTTGCATCACCTTGTCCTCGGTAGGCGGCTCGCGTAGCTCGAACCGCTTTTCCCATTGGAAGCTCAACTGCTGGGCCCATGATTCCTCATCGGTAACCTCTGCGGGTTCCAACTGACTGCTTGAAGTCATGAGGCTTTCGAATATTCCTCCTATGCTGACATCAGAGTCCCATTCAGAGGATGAGGCTGACTGTGATGGGATCGATCCACCGCCTTTGACCTGAAATGTTGTTGATGGTGTGGGTGTAACATACCCCAACCCCCTGCGTGTACTATCATAGTAATTTGCAGGTTTCCCTTTTGGGACGGAGTTACGCATCAAGCTGCGTCTTCCCTTTCTGAAGTTTAGGCCCGCTCCCTGCTTCAGGTTGTAGCCCATCTTCTTCATAATGTGGCGCGCTTATGGCGCGTAATGAAAGAACTGCGGAGCGTCTGACTCTGAGCTCGGGTCTGTAGCTGCGCATCTCCATGACCGGGCTCTGCCGAAGATTATCGGTGACTGACCTCGTCTGGACGGAGGGACTACCAGTGTGGCCCCTTCTATAGCTTCCATGGATGTGTTGAACACGTCCGCCTTATGCACGGGCATATGGAGAGAGCCATCCATGATGGACTTAATTGACCCGATGCTCGCAGGATAATCAAAAGAGATATTATCATTAATTATCCATTCGCCTTCCTCCTCAAGAGGCGCATTACATGGGGGCTCATTAAGGCATGCTACAATTGGTTCGCCAATAAGGATGACCGGCGTGCCTGCTTCGGATTCCGAATCCGCCTTGTTGCCACTTTCATCATCGTCTGGCAATGGCTCCGCAGGCGTTCCACTAGCCTCTTGATATAAGAGAGCATCAGTGAAGTAGTTTTCCACCCCCTTAAAGGGTTGCCTTTCAGCGAAGACAGTTCGCACTGTCGCATCATCCTCAACATACTTGAAGCACTGATGGAGGGTGGAAGGGACAATCCAATTGGCATGGATCCACGGTCGTTCCAGTAGCAGGTTGTATGATGTGTCAGCATCAATGACATAGCATGTCACTTCTGACTTCAGGCTCCCGATTCTGCAACGGAGCCGAATCTTCCCAAGTGGATGACTGCTCCCGGCATTGAAACCGTATATTGTAGTGGTGGTTGCAGACAACCTGTACAGCGGTATGCCGAGGAAGTAGAGGAGCCTTTTGGGGATGATGCTGAGTGCAGACCCCGGATCGACTTGTATCCTTTCAATGCAGGTTGAACCGATATATCCGGTGTAGTACAGAGGTCGATCGTGCTTGTTGTCCTTGAGCAGCATGTCTTCCGCCGTGAAGGTAATAGCAGGCACCTTTGACTGTGCGTGATGGCACTCTGAGCAGGGAGGCCGCATCTTATCGTCAAGAACCTCGGGCAAGCATGTCAGAAAGGACTCTGAATTGGCTAGCGCATCTCTGAGCGCCTCTTTTGTCTCTTTGGAGAGACGAAGAAGCTCGTGTATTGTAATACGAGCCGGGATATTGGCCAAGTGGGTCAATATATCAAAGCGAAAGGGCGTGTCTAGCCCTTGGCTTGGCGGTTTCTTCAACACATGGTCGAACCGCACCTCTTTAGGCTTTTCCTTTCCCTTGGCTGGAATTGGAGTGGATGCCGGCATTAGTACTGACGTCGTTTGCTGTTGTATCTCGTCAGTAGGCTTGTCGTACTGCCTTTGATATGACTTTCCAGACCGGGTGCCCGTCTGTTGAGGCGCATCTGCCTGCGCCGTACAGGCATGCTTCTCTTCTTCTGAATCGCTGAGGGAAGCCGAGGTAATATTGCCATCATCTGGCAGGACAGAGATGACATTTCAGGACTTGCCTTTTGAGTTGGGCTGCCTTGGACCCTGTTGGATGTCCTGGACGAGATCGGGGTGTACCCATATGACTTCGCCCGTCTTCAATGTGAAAGGGACGAGACCCTTGTTGTGTTGAGTCATGGCTGAAGAATGCCTGACCTCCAACCGCGGCGCAGGGGCCGGATAGGTTCCGTCAGGAACTGTGACCTTCTGGGCAGTGCCGAACTCAAGAGTCACCATATTGGCAGTGACTTTCTTCTGCTCCGTCTTCAGCGTGAGTACGCCGGCATCAATTAGGGCTTGTATCCGGTCCTTGAGGACATAGCACTTGTCTGTGGAGTGATGAACCATTCTATGGTAGAGACAGTACCTGGGATCATTTGTGCGCCCTATCTCATCAGGACGCCGAGCATCTGGCAGCTTCATCTTATTCCCTTTGTGGAGTAGATTGAATATTGTGACCACCTGGTCGTCCCTGAAGGAGTACTGTTTGGGAGGGAATTTGGACTCCTGATTGTTGAAGCCGCTCTTCTTGGCCTTTGACTGCACGTCTCCGGTCAGCTCGACGGACATAATTTCCTTCCCTTTAGCTTGGGAGGACTGCGGGGGATCGCTGCGCCCCTTGTTGTTCACGCCCCATCTGCTTCTAGGGGCGGCTGGCTCGAACTTCTTAGCCGATTTCTCGGCTATCTCAGCTTGTTCGACCAGTTCCTTCCAAGTGTGGGCCTTGACAGCCCCCATGCGAACTTCTACCTGGTCTGAGAAGTTATGTCTGCATGTTTGTAATAGCATGGGTAAAGGCATCCCTGCTGGACACATCAGAGATAGATTTCTGAACCGCTCAATGTATTCACGGACAGATTCGCCCTTCTTCTGCACAGTGGAAAGGAGCTTGTCCATGGTCACTTCGGTATCGTCCTCATAGAAGCGAGAGAGGAACCGAGTTTCCAGATCGATCCAGGAATTGATAGAGCCCTGAGGAAGGCTTCGGAACCAGTCGAATGCCACCCCCTTCAAAGTGCCAATAAACAGCCTAGCCATGATGGCGTCGTTGCTTAGAACATTACCGGTCTGAGACCGGAAATAGTAGCTGTGCTGATTAGGCGAGCTCTTACCATCATACGTATGCAACGTTGGTGGTTTGAACTTTGGCGGATATGGCACCGAATCCCATTCCAGTGGGTAAGGGCGGACTACCCCCACTTTCTTCAATTCATCCTTCTGAGCCAAGGATGAAATTTAAGCTTGCAGGCCTTTAAGGACTTCAGCATCCAGGGAAGAGCCTCCCTTAGATTTCTCCGTCTTGGGCAGGTCGTTGCTGAGATATCCCTCCTCGTCATGATTACTCCCGGTATCATCATTCCGGTTGTTGAGGAGCTGAGCGAGCATCTGTTGAATATTGTCCAGGGCCTCTTGCTGAGTTCTAGAGGTCTGTTCCTGAGCTTCCAAACGCCGACGAAGGTCGTCATTGGCGTTATCGGCCATATTGACCGATGCTTTGTCCGTTCGCACAGAACTGACGGTTGCCGAAGAGGCATACCCGCTGTCTTCATCTTCTCCATCAGATGATTGGGGCGATCGCCTGGATTCTGGTGAGATCAGGGCCTTCGAGGAAGAAGGCTGCTCATAATCATAGGGTATTGCGACCCTGGATCGGGTGTTTCAGAAAACACCTTCTTCGCGCACCAAGACTTCGCCTAAGCCTGGGCTATAATCTGGATCTGAGGAGCCGCAGGGGGTATTGTCAGATGCTTGACTTCCTCTGTGTGGCTCTCGCCCTCTTCCGGTCATGTTGACGGAGGCAGAAGCTGGATCTGGTAAGCCGCTCCTTTTGAGATGCTTCATTGGGGCGCGCGCAGACAGTCGATCGAAGACTGATCGCCGGTATGGAGAGGTGGCAAGGGTCGGTCGCAACCGACACTGCATTGAATGGATCATCACCATCTGGCACCCACTTTGTTGACAGCAGGAGGAAATAGTCTGGAGAGTCTTCGATCTCCGCTTATCCGCCAAGAATCTTCGCAGGTCGGCCCGGTAGGGGCCTAGATGTCCTGGCACATGGGACGACGCATCGTTCCCCTTATTCCTGCGGAAAAGATTAGCACCGAACTGTGCTCTGGTTCTAGCCTCGCGGCTGTAAACCTGATGAGTACGCGGAGGTACTGTAGCATTGCTTGTGAAAGCGAGGCTAGCAATAGGCCTTGCTGCTCTAGGCGACGGTATGATTGCCGTCTTGACTTTATGGTTGGCAGCGTTGTTGGCGCAGGCGGGCATCTTGCCTTTTTCTTCATAAGAGAGGCGCGGCTTTGGCGCGGCTACGCCTGAAACATCAGCAGAAGATTCCTGCCTAGGCTTCCATATCCGCTTTGGCAGAGGATGCTTAGGTTCGCAAGGAACCTGACTAGCCACATGAGAGGCTGTGGGGTGTTGGCAAGATTCTGCCTCTGGCTTCTGATTTGAAACCTTGGCCATGAAGACCTTCTTGTGCTCCCGTGCTCGAAGCATCAAGCCACCCCCAGAGAGGACTTCTTCAAATCTTCTTTGATTGATCTGGACGACTAGGTTCTTGAAGGTGCAGAACTTGGGCCATGGGCGTGCTTCTTTGTTGCGCCAAAGGACCGCGGCAGGTTTGCGAAGAACCTTTCCCGTCTCCGCGGAGAACCGTCCTTGAAGATTTAGCCAGAAAGAATCTGGCTGCACCGGCTTTTCTGAATTCAGAGATAGACCCTAAGGTCTGATCGTCGCATTGCGACACTTGATCCTCAGTAGTAGAGAGATCTTTCCCCAGCGGAGTCGCCATCTTGTTTTCCATTATATTTGCAAAGGGGAAAACTTACAAAAAAAAGAGTTTGAGGAGCTAAATTACAAGTATTCTCAAAAGATTACAAGTAGATCTCCTCAGAGATTCTGGGAAAATGTGCCGATAGGAGTCTGGTCAGCGCGCGACCACTTTGTCCCTTTGACGATGCGAGCATTTGGGATTCCCTTCTCGCCTGGTTCCGGGAATCAGAGAATAGAGAGTTGGTAGAACTCTCTTGCTACTTCTCAAAACCGCCTTCTGTGATGAGGAATTCCTTCTCGCCTGGTTCCGGAGATTCCTTGAAGAAAAAGGGGTTTGTTAGGGTATCACCACCCTGAGAAGAGAAGTATTTCTCCTGAAGATTTCTGAATTAGAGATTGCACGGTGCGTTGGTGAAGAAGTCTCTGCTTGAGGAGTCCTCTCTTTTCTCCGATGCGATTCTGCGATCTTTGATGCTGCGATCCGATCCTTTTCCCTTGTGCCCCTGGCGGGCTATTTATAGGGAAAGCAAGGGTAAAACTGCCCTCTTGAAGATATGGAAACAGATTGAATCGAATCTGTTTAAATCTGGAAAGTAGCCTTGCTGCGAGGCTAAAATAGCTTCCGCGGAGCTAGAAAATGGCAAGTCGGTTGATCTTCCCGATTTGTTGTAATCCTTTCCATATCGTCGGAGGATTCCCTTTGATCCTCTTACTCGTTTTGAGAGAGTCAAGAGATTGTGGCAATCACCTGCCATATCTGGTCTCTAATTGGATTTGATCTGATTGGATCCGACCTCATCCAGAGATTTGATTGACCAATAGCGGAGCTGTCCGCTTTGAAGCTCGTAGCGGAGCTGGAGGCAATTCCTGGCGAAGTCCGAAAAAAGGCTTTTCGGCGAAGCTGTCAGTTAGCTTCCTGGCGATGCTCTGGATGATGCTAGCCTCTCAAGCGAGGCTATCTCCTTGGGCTGATGTAATGCTAGATGTTAGCATTTTAGACCTGCTGAGGTCTGTTTAGAAACAATCTGGGTTCACTGTTCTGCTTGCTGGATCAGTGGAGTCCAAGCTGCTTCCTTGTCCCTTGGAGGTGGGTGAAAAACTGGTCTTCAGCTCGTCTGTCGCTAGACATTGTTCGGACCAATGAGAATCTTGTCTTTTTTAAGTGTCAACAAGACCCCCTTCAAAGTTTTTGAAAGTCTGCAATCGCCCAGACTTCGAAACACTTTGAACTGTTGTGATGGTGGATGTAGTATGAACATCGCCATGGTGGTTGAGTTCAGCTTCGCTTCCAATCCTGCTTTGGGATGAATTCGCCGAAGAATTGTGCAGATCCGCGAGTCGCTTCGCGTTTGCGTGTGGGTAGCTCCGCGTCTGGATAAGTTCGCTGAGGAACTCTCCTTGCTTTTCCGAGACCAACTGACATGGGCTGGTTACGAGGAGGATTACTCCTTCTCTTGCGCTGCTCGAGAGAGATGTTCTCCGATTTGCACGTTTCCAAGGGAGGATACTCCCTTTCTTCAAGGCGTCATGAGTGCCTTTTATGGGGGAGACGTTTTCTTCCCTTGTACGGTTCCAATGGAAACCGTCCCTGTAATCAAGGCGTGATGAATGCCTTCAATGCGCTCGTGCTTCCACGCTTTGATGTGGTTGCGCTCAGGCCATGGGGCCTATAAATAGGACGCTTGAGGTCCTCTGAAGAGAAGTGCCTTGCCTTTCTTCTTCTCTTCTCTTGGTTGAGAGATATACTCAGATCTCTGAATCAGTGGAAAAGCCCACTCTGGTTGTCTAACCGGCCAAGGACCAGTAAGTCTTGATCATTCAGAGACTTCACTGCTTTTAGGGAACTCGTCTCCCTTGATTTGGTTGCCTCAGGGATTAGCTTCCCTTGTTCTTCACCTTGCAATCAGCTGCTGCGGAGAAGGATCTCATCATAGCTTTCCACAAAGCTATCATCTCGGCTTGATCAGAAAGACCATTGCTGGTTAAGTCCGCTGCGCAGGCAGGACTTGGGACCTGGCTTCTCCAATAGTTGAGCCAGTCTTGCCATATTGGTGAGGTTGAGACTGTTCTTCACAAGATCAGTCTGACTTTGCCGTATAGGCGAGGCTAGGACTTGGCGTTTGCTGAGCCAGCCCATGATTGCTGTGCAGGTGAGGCTTGTCCTCTGCTCTGACTGAAGTCGGATTGCTTTGCCGCCAAAGAATCTGACTTAACTGTTTTTGCAGCTCTTTCTGTGCTTGACTGCTAATTTGCTCCAATTTGTCTTGCAGCGAGCTATGCTTACCAGTCTGATGACTTGATGGAAGAAGCCATAAAATTGCCTTATGCTTCCCCGGGGCAGTCGTCAGTCCTTCCTTCGCAGTGGCTGACGTGTTGGTCTCAATGAGGACTCCGTCGAGATCACACTTGGCTCATCTCATTGCTGTTGATGTTCCCGCTTCCTCTTCTGCGGTGGTATCGGCCGGGCTGGTAGACTGCTCCGAGGTTGTCCCTCTGCCCAAGGCCGATGAAGTTGAAAATGACTTCATAGGTGCTCTGGTCGACAGCTTCTATAATAGTTTGGAGCAGACTATTAGTCTAGTCTTGAAAGGCTCGCCAGTGCCTTTCTCGAAGTTGAAAGTGGTCCTCTCCCACGGTATTGATTGCATTCGGGACTTTGAGGGGTACCATCAGGCTACTGCTCTGGAGCTCCTGGTGGACGATTTTGAGAAGACCGTAGAGGAGTGGCGCCGGCTCTATCGTTCTGATCCGGCATCTTTGGCTGAAGGACGGCTCACACACCTTGTTGCGTAAAGACGCGAGGCCCGGCTTGCTGCTCAGGAAGCTGCTAAGGCTATCTCCTCTGACTTGGAATCCTTGGGAACAAGGCAAGCAGAGGTTGGGAGTGCAATTGACGCTTCCACCAGCGCTCTTCTGGATGCTGAAGACAAGGTCAGGAGGGCCGAGGAGATGATCAGGAAGGCGAATCTCCTTCTGTCCAAGGCTACGCCGATACGTCTGGAAGAGACCGCACGGCTTGAGCAGCTCAGAGCTCAGAGCGAGGAACTGGCGCGGCAAGAGTCGTCACAGAGGGCGACTTTGGCGGAGGTTGAAACTCGTCTGGCTCAGGCAGTAGACTTCAATGAAGATGAGCTGCGGTCACAGGCGCTGGCCCAGGCTGCTGATGACAGGAGAGCGATGCTAGCTTCACTTGGAGATCGGATTCGATCTTACACTGTGCGCCTGTAGGCCATTGTATATGCTCCTCCATGTATCCCATCTTTTTGGCTTTAATAGAAAATTTTTTCTTTTGACTTCCACTGTTTGGATGATGAGGCATGACTGTCTGTTGGTTCAGAGGTCGCAATGACGTAACCAATGAAGACGTTGCCAATCTCGTGGTTAGCCCTTTGCGGGGCTGGAAAGGGGGACACCTGCCTTTTGTAAATGTCAGCAGATATCGGGGTTGAGACTTGGCTATCTGCCAGTTCAGAGGTCACAATGACGTAACTGGTTGAGAAGCCACCAAGCTCAGAATAGGTGATACTTGTCTTTTGTAAATGTCGACAAGTATCGAGACCTGTCTTTTGTAAATGTCAACAGGGCTCAAAATTGAGACTTAGCTGTCTGCTGGTTCAGAGGTCGCGATGACATAACCGATTGAGACGCCACTAAGCTCAAGAAGATGATACTTGGCTATCTTCCAGTTCAGAGGTCGCAATGACATAACTGGTTGAGAAGCCACCAAGCTCAGCAATAGGTGATACTTGTCTTTTGTAAATGTCGACAAGTATCGAGACCTGTCTTTTGTAAATGTCAACAGGGCTCAAAATTGAGACTTAGCTGTCTGCTGGTTCAGAGGTCGCGATGACATAACCGATTGAGACGCCACTAAGCTCAAGAAGATGATACTTGGCTATCTGCCAGTTCAGAGGTCGCAATGACATAACTGGTTGAGAAGCCACCAAGTTCAAAAGTTGGTGATACTTGTCTTTTGTAAATGTCGACAAGTATCGAGACCTGTCTTTTGTAAATGTCAACAGGGCTCAAAATTGAGACTTAGCTGTCTGCTGGTTCAGAGGTCGCGATGACATAACCGATTGAGACGCCACTAAGCTCAAGAAGATGATACTTGGCTATCTGCCAGTTCAGAGGTCGCAATGACATAACTGGTTGAGAAGCCACCAAGTTCAAAAGTTGGATTGAATTTGGAAAAGGTCTCGTCTTCTCAGAGAGAGACGAGGAAATCACTGTCATAGGTTTAATGTTAACGTAACAGTGGAATATGTGGTCCTACCATTCTATGGATGAGAATTGGTAAGTGACTTTGGAGGTCTCGTTCTCACGAGGAGAAATGAAGGGACTGCTGTCATAGGTTTAATGTTAACGTAACAGCGGAATATGTGGCCTTATCATTCTATGGATGAGAATTGGTAAGTGATTCTGGAGAGGGAATCAAGTGGGAACAGGTCCCTTGGGATTTTAAGCAAACCCCCAGCTATCAACAGGTTTGATATGTTTGGAGAAAGAGAGAGGCTCCCTTTGTGCGCATTCCAGAGCGCGGGTCTCGATCAGAGGTGTAATGTTAACTTGATCGAGAGCATGATCCTTGGCTAAGGATAGTACTTCTTCAGGAATTTGCCATTGATCGGCATCATGAGGAGGTCGCCATTTGCAGTCGTAAGGCGGTATGCTCCGTTTGAATAGACCGTCTCTATCACAAACGGTCCTTCCCATTTAGGCTGAAATTTGCCTTTGGTCTTGTGCGTCATGATCATCGGTCGTCTGACGGCTAAGACCAGGTCTCCTTTCTGGAAGACTCTTTGCTTTACCTTCTTATTGAAGGCTTTTGACATGCGAGCCTGATATAGCTCGATGTGTTGCTGAGCTTGTAGCCGCTTCTCGTCTAGGGCTTCAAGCTCTTGAAGACGCAGGCGATCATTGTCTTCTGATGTCATTCTGGTAGTCAGGGCTACTCGCAATGATGGCACCTGGATTTCCAATGGGATGACCGCTTCACACCCATACACCAGGGAAAAAGGCGTATTGCCTATCGGTGTCCGAACCGTAGTCCGATAGGCCCAAAGGCATTCACCGAGCTTTTCGTCCCAATCTCGCTTGTTCGAGGAGACAAACTTCTTGAGCAGCTTGATGATTGTCTTATTGAATGCTTCTGCTAAGCCATTGGCGGCAGGATTGTAAGCTGTTGAAGCCACATTCTGAATTCGGTATTTATCGCAGAACCGATAGAATCCTTGGCTTATGAATTGAGGACCATTGTCGTGGATGATCCGCCTGGGGACACCAAATCGATGGATGACATGGTGTTTGATGAAGCTAACCAGATTACAGGTTTTGACTTCAGCCAATGCTATGGCCTCTGCCCATTTTGAGAAGTAGTCGGTTATTGCGAGGATAAACCGGTGACCTCTTGCCGAAGAAGGGCTAATTGGCCCTACGACATCAATTCCCCATGCTTCAAATGGCCATGAAGCAGCAGTGGGGTGGAGCAACTCTGAAGGTTGGTGTATGAAGTCTGCATGGACCTGGCACGCTTTACACCTTCGTGCATATAGGGTGGCGTCGGCTATCATAGTCGGCCAGTAATACCCCAGTCTGTGCAGCCTGTCTTTGAGCTTTGGACCTGGCTGGTGAGCTCCGCAAACGCCGTCATGTGCTTCCTTAAGCACTTCTTGCGCCTCTGAATAAGAAAGGCAACGGAGGAGGATACCGTCATATGAACGACGATAAAGTGTCTTCAAAGTGGGATCATAATAGAAGCGGAGAGACCTTCGCCTGATGGAAGCCGCTTCCTTAGAATCGTCTGGGAGCAGACCGTGCAGAGCATAATCAATGAGAGGGAAGCGCCAATCCCTCGGCTCGAGGTCCATGGAGACATTGTGGACCTCCCGGGCTCTCAGCATCTGCTTGGAGCATACAAGATGCCGGGTTGCGACTGTGAGGTGGTACTCGGTGTCGGCTGGCAAGGCTAGCGTTGTCGCTAATGCAGCGAGAGCATCCGCCTTGGTATTCTGAGATCGAGACACATGCCCGATATAAAAGCCTTCAAATAGGCTAGCCAGTTCAATGGCTGTATGGTAGTAAGGCACCAAGTCCTCATGGCAGACTTCATATTCGCCTTTTACCTGGCTAATGATGCGCTTTGAATCTCCATAGGCTTCAAGGTAGCGTACCCCCATTCCGTGGGCGAGCTGGAGACCAATGAGCAGAGCGTTGTATTCCACTACATTGTTAGAGCATGACTCTGTCAAGGAGAATGCCCTGGGGAGAATATAATCCTATGGGGAGATAAACACAACCCCCACTCCGGCGATAATCTTGCCTTTTGGACCCATCCGTGATGCTCCGTCGAAGAACATCTGCCACACCTCCTCTATCGAGGTTGCATTAGATTCGAAGACTTCATCTGGGATGTCTTCGTGAAGCTTTGAATGTTCTGGAACTGGATGTACAGCCAAGAACTCCGCAAGGGCTTGACCTTTAACTGCCTTCTGAGGGGTAAAGGTCATGTCATATTGGGACAATAGCAGTGCCCATTTAGCCAATCTGGAGTTTAACGACCCTGGCTTCGTCATGAGAAGACGTAAAGGGTTCACCCTGGAGATGACATGTATGGTCTGGCCGACCAAATAGTGTCGCGTCTTCTGGACAGCGAAGACGAGAGCTAAACACTCTTTCTCAATAGGGTTGTAGCGAGATTCCGCTCCTATGAGAGTCCTGCTTAAGTAATAAATGGCTTGCTCATGGCCATTGTCGTCCTTCTGGGCGAGGAGAGCGCCGAGGGAATAATCCAATGCTTTTACATAAAGCAGGAAGGGCTTCCCTGATGTAGGGGCCACTAAGACCGGAGGTTTTGTGAGATACCTCTTAATGTCTTCATAAGCTTCTTGACAAGCTTGATCCCATATGAAGGCAGTACCCTTCTTCATGAGTCGGGTGAATGGCTGGCAGTGGCCTGATAGATTTGCAATGAATCTTCGGATGTAGGCTAACCTGCCTTGCAAGCCTCTGAGCTCTTTGAGGTTCCTTGGCGGATGCATGTCCTCGATGGCTTTAGCTTTGTCTGGGTCCAGATGGATCCCCTTTGATGTGACAATGAACCCAAGGAATTTGCCGCTTGATACTCCTAAAAAGGATTTTGTCGGGTTCATCTTTAACCGATGAGCCCGCATTATGTCGAACATCGTTCTCAGATCGCGAAGATTTTCATCTTTGCTGCGGCTTTTGACGGCGATATCATCAACATAGCACTCCACCGTCTTCCGGAGATGATCGCGGAAGATCATGCTCATTGCCCGCTGGTAGGTTGCTCCGGCGTTCTTCAATCCGAAGGGCATTACAGTGTAGCAGTATACCCCCAAAGGCGTTCGGAAAGAAGTATGCTTCTCGTCGTCGGGATACATCTTGATCTGGTTGTACCCTGAGAAGCCGTCCATAAAAGACATCCTCTCGAACCCGCATGTGTTGTCAATCATGACATCAGTGATGGGCAGTGGGAACTCATCTTTGGGACAGGCCGTATTGAGATCACGGTAGTCGATGCAGATCCGTATCTTCCCATTCTTCTTGAGGACGGGGACTATGTTAGCCACCCAATCGGGATGTTGTTCCTCCCGGATGAAGCCACTAGCAATGAGCTTGTTAACTTCGGCTTCAATAGCCTCCATGATGTTTGGGCGGAACCGACGTTGTTGCTGCTTGACTGGCTTGACGTCGGGCTTGATGTTTAGTCGGTGCATAGCAACCTGTGGATCAAGTCCAGGCATGTCTTCGTAGCTCCAGGCGAAGACATCTATATACTCTTTTATGAGTATTACCAATTCTTCCCTTTCGGTAAGTGATAGGCTTTCACTTATAAAAATCGGTTTGGGATGATCTTGACTGCCCAAGTTGACTTGCATCACCTTGTCCTCGGTAGGCGGCTCGCGTAGCTCGAACCGCTTTTCCCATTGGAAGCTCAACTGCTGGGCCCATGATTCCTCATCGGTAACCTCTGCGGGTTCCAACTGACTGCTTGAAGTCATGAGGCTTTCGAATATTCCTCCTATGCTGACATCAGAGTCCCATTCGGAGGATGAGGCTGACTGTGATGGGATCGATCCACCGCCTTTGACCTGAAATGTTGTTGATGGTGTGGGTGTAACATACCCCAACCCCCTGCGTGTACTATCATAGTAATTTGCAGGTTTCCCTTTTGGGACGGAGTTACGCATCAAGCTGCGTCTTCCCTTTCTGAAGTTTAGGCCCGCTCCCTGCTTCAGGTTGTAGCCCATCTTCTTCATAATGTGGCGCGCTGATGGCGCGTAATGAAAGAACTGCGGAGCGTCTGACTCTGAGCTCGAGTCTGTAGCTGCGCATCTCCATGACCGGGCTCTGCCGAAGATTATCGGTGACTGACCTCGTCTGGACGGAGGGACTACCAGTGTGGCCCCTTCTATAGCTTCCATGGATGTGTTGAACACGTCCGCCTTATGCACGGGCATATGGAGAGAGCCATCCATGATGGACTTAATTGACCCGATGCTCGCAGGATAATCAAAAGAGATATTATCATTAATTATCCATTCGCCTTCCTCCTCAAGAGGCGCATTACATGGGGGGTCATTAAGGCATGCTACAATTGGTTCGCCAATAAGGATGACCGGCGTGCCTGCTTCGGATTCCGAATCCGCCTTGTTGCCACTTTCATCATCGTCTGGCAATGGCTCCGCAGGCGTTCCACTAGCCTCTTGATATAAGAGAGCATCAGTGAAGTAGTTTTCCACCCCCTTAAAGGGTTACCTTTCAGCGAAGACAGTTCGCACTGTCGCATCATCCTCAACATACTTGAAGCACTGATGGAGGGTGGAAGGGACAATCCAATTGGCATGGATCCACGGTCGTTCCAGTAGCAGGTTGTATGATGTGTCAGCATCAATGACATAGCATGTCACTTCTGACTTCAGGCTCCCGATTCTGCAACGGAGCCGAATCTTCCCAAGTGGATGACTGCTCCCGGCATTGAAACCGTATATTGTAGTGGTGGTTGCAGACAACCTGTACAGCGGTATGCCGAGGAAGTAGAGGAGCCTTTTGGGGATGATGCTGAGTGCAGACCCGGGATCGACTTGTATCCTTTCAATGCAGGTTGAACCGATATATCCGGTGTAGTACAGAGGTCGATCGTGCTTGTTGTCCTTGAGCAGCATGTCTTCCGCCGTGAAGGTAATAGCAGGCACCTTTGACTGTGCGTGATGGCACTCTGAGCAGGGAGGCCGCATCTTATCGTCAAGAACCTCGGGCAAGCATGTCAGAAAGGACTCTGAATTGGCTAGCGCATCTCTGAGCGCCTCTCTTGTCTCTTTGGAGAGACGAAGAAGCTCGTGTATTGTAATACGAGCCGGGATATTGGCCAAGTGGGTCAATATATCAAAGCGAAAGGGCGTGTTTGTTTAGGCCTCCACATCTGCTTTGGTAAAGGATGCTTAGGTTCGCAAGGAACCTGACTAGCCATATGCGAGGCTGAGGGGTGTTGGCAGAATTCTGCTTCTGGTTTCTGCTTTGAAACCTTGGTCGTGGAGACCTACCTATGCTTCCGTGCTCGAAGCATTAGGCCACCCCCAGAGAGGACTTCTTCAAATCTTCCTTAATCGAACTAGACAACCAAGTTCTCGAGAGTGCAAGACTTGGGCTGCGGGCATGCTTCCTTGTTGCGCCAGAGAACCGCAGTAAGTTCGCAGAGAACCTTTTCCGTCTCCGCAGAGACTTTCCTTGAAGATTTAGCCAGAGGGGCCCTGGCTGCACCGGCTCTTCCGATTTCAGAGTTAGACCTGAAGGTCTGTTCGCTGCATTGTGACACTTGATTCTCAGCAGTGGAGAATACATTCCCCAGCGGAGTCGCCATCTTGTTTTCCATAGATTTGCAAAGGGGAAAACTTACAAATAAAAAGAGTTGAGGAGCTAAATTACAAGTATTCTAAAAAAGATTACAAGTAGATCTCCTCAGAGATTTTGGAGAAGTGTGCCGATAGGAGTCTGGTCAGCGCGCGACCACTTTGTCCCTTTGACGATGCGAGCGATGAGATTCCCTTCTCGCCTGGTTCTGGGAATCAGAGAATAGAAGGTTGGTAGAACCCTCTTGCTACTTCTCAAAACCGCCTTCAATTAGGAATTCCTTCTCGCCTGGTTCCAGAGATTCCTTGAGAAGAAAGTGTTAGGGTATCAACACCCTGAATAGAGAAGTAATTCTCTAAAAAGTCTCTGAATTCAAGAGCGCGCGGTGCGTCGTGAAGAAGCCTCTGCTTGTAGAGTCTTCTTGAAAAAGTCTGAAGTCCTCTCTCCTCGTATACGCCTGTGGTGTCCTCTGCACATATGCCTGGCCTCTCTTCCTTGTGCCCCTGGTGGGCTATTTATAAGGAGATCAAGGGTATAACCGTCCCTTAAAAATATTGAAACAGATTGAATCAAATCTGTTTGAATCTGGAAAGTAGCCTTGCTGCGAGGCTAGGATCAACTTCTGCGAAGCTAGAAATGACAGGTTGGTTGATCTTCTTGATCTGTTTTGATCCTTTCCATATCGTTGGAGGATTTCCCCTAATCTTCTTACTCGTTTTTAAGAGAGTCAAGAGATTGTGGAAATTAACTACCAAATTTGATCTCTAATTTGATCTTAATTAGATTTAATCTGATTAGATCCGATCTCATCCGGAGATTTGATTGGTCAAAGGTTGACCATAGCAGATCCGTAGCGGCGTTGCCCGCTTCGAACTCACAGCGGACTGGAGACAGTTTTTGGCGAAGTCCGAAAAGAAGCTTTTCGGCGGAGCTAGAAGTCTTCTGTGGCGGAGTTACCATATACCCTTTCTTCGCAATTGTATGTGGTTTCGGGCGGAGTTGACTCTCCCTGGCGAAGCTATGAGTTAGCTTTCTGGCGAGGCTTTGAATGGCTTTAAGGCGGAGTTGGATGATCCTAACCTCTCAAGCGAGGCTATCCCTTTGGGCTCATGTGATGCTAAGTACTAGCACCTTAGACCTGCTGAGGTCTGTTCAGAAACAATCCAGGTTCACTGTCTGCTTGCTGGATCAGTGGAGTCCAAGTTGCTTCCTTGTCCCTCGGAGATGGGTGAAAACTGGTCTTCAGCTCATCTGTCACTTGTCTTTTGTAAATGTCAACAAGTTTAGACATTGTTCGGACTAATAAGAATCTTGTATTTTTTAAGTGTCAACAACGGGCCTCCTAAGAGACTTCATCGCAAACTGTGTCAGCTCCACGGGAGGTTGTCAGAACCTCAAGAGAGGTTGGACCTCTTGCTTTATAAAAAAAACGCACGGCAAGCTTCCGAAGAAGCCTTTCTTTGAGAAGTATCTGAAGAGACTTAAGAGCGAGTCTCCGAAGAGACTTTGCGGTACTGCCTCGTTGATTTAGGGCTAATAGAGCCTGAGGAGAGAAGTTGTTCGAACTTCTCTTGGTCAAACATGACGACGAACGATTCACTCGTTGATCCGAGAAGCTTGAAGTCGGCTTGCGCTATCGTCGATAGAGAAACAGTCCCCAACGGAGTCGCTTTTCTATTAGACCAAAAAATTTTGAAACATGTAAAGATTTTTATTGGTTGCAAAAGAGAGTTACAATGGATCAAAATTCGATTATAGAAGACACAGAATAATTGAATCTCCCCTTTGTTTAAACTGGATTCTTTGCATAGCGATGGAGAATGAATCTTGTTCTCTGTTGACTAACTGAACTAGAAGCTTGTCTCTGAATCTTCTTCTTACTCTCGTTTAAAGAACACTGGTAAGATATGAAACCTTAATCAGTAATTAAAAATCTCAAAGTGATTAAAACTCTACTTGAACTCAGCAAGTTTTACAGTTTTCTCCTCTAATAGGATCTCTCTTAGAAGTCTTGAAGCTTTTAAAAGTCAAGAATTTGAACTACAGGAGTCCAACTAAAAATCTAGTTTCCCCTAACTTTCATAGTTATCTATAAGGGTTTTCAAGGGGATAACTGTCCCCTTAAATCTCTCTATAATGGGGATTTATGCCCCATTACATGGAGAGAGGTGGGGTATTGATTGACCTAGTAACTGTTGTCTACTACATCAGAAACGCGGGTTTCACATTGGACGGGATCTTGCTCTGATGAAGAAATGTGGAGCTTACAGGCTCACGTGTTGAGTTGAAATGCAAGCTCACAGGCTCGCGTTTGAAGAGCAGCGCGACTATCGCATTTAGCACAGAGAGTCTGTTGCTGATGAAGTGTGAATCTCGCGTTGGTGTGAGACACGTGTCTGAGGCTTTATTCTCAGTAATTTTTAGACAGCCTACACTATGTGGATTTGGTTTATGAGATATTTGATACTTTGATTGGATTACAACCTTATATATTTTTTTTTAATGTCACTTGTGTTAAGTTGTCCTCATTTTATATTGATCCAATGTCACTTGTGATTCATTAGTACATTTTGTTTGAAGGGATGGAAGATCTATTTGTGCATACCAATTTCAATTTCTAATTCTTTATCCTTGTATGTTTAAATGTTATGCATAGGGCTTACATGATAACACTCCTGTATATATGCTTTACTTATTGCATTGAACTAAATGACACATCTTCTATACGCATGTATTTAGGAGGAGCTTCATTAGGAGCCTCTTGTACTTTTATTTAAAATTATTTCATGAGTTTTTGTCAACATCAAAAAAGGGGAGGTTGTTGGCCCATAGACCCTTCACTTTAGTTTTGATGATGACATCTCATGAAGTTATTAGTAGTAATGATTTTTGTTAGTTTAAATTATAGGCTCATAAAAATTATTATAGTTATGTTTAGCTTCTCCAAAAGACACAAGTTTTGAAGCTAGCAATAAAGTGATTCAAGAGCTCAAAGATCAATAATACAAATCTAGTACTCAAGGATGGAGTCAAGCTCAAGAGATCAAGAGAGTTGCAAGTTGAAGCACTCTAAGATTTTTGTCAAAACCAAGTTTAGAGCTTTGGATTGTTCATGAGATTCACACATGCACACAAGAGATTTATTGTGTTTTATTTCTAAATTCTTGAAAAAAAATTTGATAGTTTAAATCCTTTACAAAATAGTATTCTGATTTATGGTTTTGAAAAGAATATTCTTGAAAAAGAATTTCAATATTTACAAAAACTAGTTCAAAACTATATTCTTTGTGTTCATGTAGGATCACACATATTTGAGCTTCAAATATGCACATGAACTTAGTTTTATATAAAGATTTCAAAGTGTTTTAGTGAGAAATTAAAAAGATTTCAAAACATTTTCAAGTATGCATTTTGACCCTTTGCCGATCGATTGTCCGGTCGGCCGAATGCAGAGTTGTTTGCTATATCGGTCGACAGAGCGGTCAACTTTTGCACGGACGTGCACAAGCTAGCACAAGTGTAGTTTGTGTACGTCAGTCAATCGCTCGGTCAACCATGTGTAAGGACAGTGCTCTCTGTTTGTCAACAACAGCTGACGACCGGTCGACTGACTGAGACATCAGACTTCTCTATTGGATTCGGTTGATTGCTATCCCCAACAGTCAAAAATATGATCATTGGTGGTTGATAGGCCGGTCGACCGACAGGCTTGTTCAAGCCTGATTAATCTCAAATGGCTATATTTTTAATCTGTCTTTTATAGGTTAATCAATAATGGCTATTTTGGGTTTCTCACTTCTATTTGATCCCATATAAATAGGGGTATTGTAGAAAAACCCTAAGAACCTTTGCTAAGTATTTTGTTTAAGATTTTCAAGAGATTTACACAAGATTTTCAAAAGAGATCATTTTTAGCAATAATTCCAAATACAAGTTTTCTAGCTGTGAGCTTTCAATCCATATACTTCAAAGCTTTCTTCACACTCTCAATCTCAGATGTTCAATTCCTCTACATTAGTTATATGATTGTATTGTGAGCCATTTGTGATCCAGGAGAGATCACTTCTTGTATTCAAAGAGTTGTAAAGGTTGCGGCCTCAAACGAGCTTGCATGTTCGTGATGGTAGGTGTTGCGGCACCGAGTGAGAGGACTTGCAGGTCTGATTGTTCTTGCGGGAACGTGTAGAGTTGGTGATGTTGTGAGATCAAAGTATAGTGAAAATCTTTCATTACGGTGTGAAATCACCTAGAGGGGGGGTGAATAGGTGATGGCTATATGAAATATGACAAAAAATGCGGAATTAAAAATCTACTTGACAATTAGCTCAAATTAAAATGCTTGCAAGATAAAAGACAATAAATAGTGCAAGTAATAAAGAGAGTTTGAGTTTAGAGAAATTTGAGCAAACGCAAACACGAGGATATGTTTTCGAGGTTCGAGCCACGCTCTACGTCCCCGCCTTCACACTTGAAGGATTTCCACTATTGTTGATCCCACTAGATCTCCAATACAAGGACACGCTTGTCCTATCTCTCGTGATGCCGCAACGAGCACACTAGCTCGCTTGAGGCCGATGCCTCTACAACTTCGCTCAAGAAGAAAGATGATCACGCTTGATCACAAAAACGCTCACTTAGCACAATCCTATAACCAATATGTAGAGATAGTACTTGGGATTGTGAAGTGCAAAAGACTAGAGTGAAGTAGAGGGATAAGCTTCAAGTAGGTGTTTGGAAATTTTGGCTTTGATGAAAATCTTTTCTAAAATGAAAACTTGTAAATCTTGTAAAATATGTTTTTCAATTGTTGTCTTATCATGTTGAAATGACCACCTATTTATAGGGGATGAAAAGACTAGGTAACAGCCAGAGAAATTCGTTGGGGTGAGATCCCAACAAAAAAACTGTCAGAAAATAGAGCTGTTGGAGTCTGTCAGACTTTCTGACAACTACCGGTCGACCGGGTCGGTCGACCGTCAATGGTCATATTTCTGGCCGTTGGGGGAAAACGGTCGGCCACCCGGTCGACCGAAACAAACAGAGAGCACTGACAAGTGCCCGGTCGACCCGAGCGATCGGCCGACGTGCACACATGCACAGCCGTGCATGTCGGTCGACAGGGTCGGTCGACCGGACTCTGTCAGATCTGTTAAAACATACTCTGCAGAAAATGAGAAAGATTTGATTTTGAACTTTTTGGATTTAGGATCTTGTAACTAAGGTTCTAGACCTAATAAACCTGAGAGTATGATCATAGATACATACTCAAACATGTTAGATCATTTTGATAAAAATCCTTTTTAATAAAACTTGTTTTTCTAAAACTGGTTTTTCAAAACATGGTATTTCTAAAACTAAGTTGGAAATTCTGAAATAAAAATTCTTTTGAAGCCATGAAGCAAACTAAGTGTGTGTGAGTGACAATCCCAAATAATCTACCTCTATCATCTAGGTTTTGAAAAAATGTCTAAAAAGAAAAGTAAAATATAAATCTTGATCTTTTCTTCAATGTCTTGATCCCGAAGCTTTTCTACCGTGTTTGGCTTGGGAATGCAAATCTTTAGCGACGTCCAAACTTGTGAGTCTTGATGTGGAGCCGTCAAATCAACTTATTTTAAACCTGAAATTCTTTTAAACAAGATTGTTAAACACATAACTAAATATGGTTTGTTATCATCAAAATATTGGGCTAATGGCCTTTGGGCTAACAATCTCCCCCTTTTTGATGCTGACAAAACATATATAGTTATTACAAATATTTTGAGTGGAGACTTTAAGTGAAGCTCCCCCTCAACACATGCATATCATAAAAATGTACTCAGGCATAGATAAATGAAAATGGCACAAATAATAAATCACAGTACACATGTCCATGCCAGAAATAACACATGTCATAAATAAAAGATATGTTCACATAGATAAAACAACACATGTCCACACAAACATTAAAGTCATAACAAAATGTATCAAATACATAACAAAAGGTGTCCAACACAAAATACAAACAAAATACAAAATACATCACACAAAATATAAGCCCAAGTGAAGTCTCTCCAGAATATCTCTCCCCCTTTTTGACATCATCAAAAGGGGAAGTCACTCCTCATCGTCGTCGTCGTCCTCATCATCGTCCTCCTCATCGTCGTCCTCAGCATCACCTGCAGTCATCTCCACATCCTCATCATCAGAAGAAGAAGCCTCCTCCTCTGGATCAATACCTGCAACACCTGGTTGTGGTGCTGAAGAAGCAAAAGGGGCCCTAACTGGAAATGGAGGGCCGGAGGAAGGAAGCGGTCGGGCAAATGATGTGGGATCTGGACCAAGCATGTCGTACTTCACAAAGAGTGCATTAAATTGCGAATCCATGAATCGCATGGAGTCAGCAAAATAAGACATGTCGTTGCGAAGTCCTTGATAACGCGAGTCCATCTCGCGCGATGTGCTGCATCCGCCACAGAAATCTGGGTCAGTCGCTGCTCGACCCACGACTGATGCTCCTGAATCTGAGTACGAAGCTCAGACGAAATGAAGGCCTGAAGATCTGAAGACATGGATGGCCCGGGAGCAGAGGAAGTCCCTGGGGCAGATGAAGACCCTGGGGCATGAGCAGGAGGAACAGGAGGCTGCTCAGGAGCGGGAAGACGCGCCCTGGCTTGCATCCTCTTCAAAAGGGTGCTGTCCAAGTTCACTGATGGTTCAGTGGGTGTCTCAGAGGACAGATCAAAGCCCAGTTGTTTGAGGAGATATGAGATGAGCATCCCATAAGGCAAATGCCTATTGGGCATACGGATGTGATCAGAAGTCATGTGTGAAATTATGAAGCGGGGATATTAATCTTAATGCCTCTCAGAAGGCAATAGACTATCAGAGGAACATGACCCCTAGCATGATTGTACTCCCCAGACTTGGGTAAAATGTTGTAGAAAACAAATTTGGCAAGGACTTGGGCGGTGAAAGTGAACTTGTTCACCTCCTCATTCCTTACTAAACCGGGGTTGTCATCCCCGTGGATCAAAGTTGACGCGGTGAGCGCAGACTCACCTGTCAGATAGACAAAATCATGAAGATCAAAAGAGTATACATCAACTCCTCCACAGGAGAGATGCAACAAATCAGCAAATTGTTCTAGAGGGATATCAATGTCTCTCCCTAGAACTCTAGTCCTAACCTGGTTTCCCTCGAAAGCAAGATTTGTATAGAAGTAAGGTATGAGAGAGGTATAAACCGGTTCTCTAATGGACATAAACTGATCCAATGAATTATTCCTCAATATATGTGGGATATTGAGGTGCTCAAAATCTTAGAGGACTACACATCTCCCAGAGATGATAGTTCTCTTCGACTGGAGGATATACCTATTTTCAGCAAGATCGTTAACAAATGGGCGTTTAGGCCTAGTGGATGATAATGAAGGGACTACAGATTTGCCCTTCTCAGTTCTAGATCTTTTAGTCATGATGAAATTTTAGGTTATAATGAAGATCTAGGTCACAAATAAAGGTAGGGCTTGATCTAAACTAGTGAAACAAAAGATCTTGACAAAACTAAAGAGAACAATGAGAAAAAGAGCAAGATCTAAAGGAAAAATCAGATTTTTACCTTGGTGGAAGAGATCAAGAACCCAAAATCAAAAATTCCTTGAGTTCGAATGTAGAACGGGCCTGAAAGTAATGATCCAGCGAAGAATTGAGAGAAAGAAGCTTGGATTTGAAGTGAGCTTGAGAGAGATGAAGAAAATAAGATTTTTAGAGAGAGGGGAAAGAGGGATCGGCGGAGAGAAGTGAGAGAGAAAGAGAAAAGGGCTTTAAATAAAGTGGGTAAGTGGCAGATTCTCGACGCACAGTCGACCGGTCCGGTCGACCGAAAAATCCCGAGAGCTCTGACAGACTACACGGTCGACCGCAGCGGTCGGCCGAAATTACCCGAGAGCTCTGACAGATCAAGCGGTCGACCGCTCTGGTCGGCCGGCTACAGAGAAGAATGAAAAATATTCTTCCAGGCAAGGTCGGTCGACCGGAACTCAGGGTCGGTCGGCCGGTCTTGCCCAAAACCTGTCAACAGCAGAGACCCAAAAAAAAAATTTTAAAAAAATGTCTAACAAATAATAATCAGAATATTTTCAACATATCAAATTTAAAAATGCTTTAACACTTCATTAGTTATAATATCATCAAAATTTACACAAGACATTTTTTTTATTTTTCATATAAAAACAAAGGTTTAGAGATGTTGTAGCCGAATACCCGGTGAAGGGTTCTGACCTTCATCCTCGATATTCCTCTAAATATGAGTTGAGGTGCGCAATTGCCATCTCTAATGTATTTGTTTTAAATATGAATTTTAAAATATTTATTTTAGATTTTGACAAAAGGTGTATATAGATATATGATCAAAACTAGACATGTGGACATTCAAAAAATGTAACATAAAAACAAGATATCAAAAATTAGAACAAGGCATATACACAAGCATGATGGAAATGTAAGTTTACACTAACACATATCAATGTAGCACAAAAGTAAACTAACAATCCTATGCATTTGTATATATAAACAAAAATAAAACTTTTAAATGGAGAAGTTACCAACCGAGGGCAATCTCCAAAATAGGTGCCTCCATGATAGCGATGCAAGCGTGATGTGATCTTTAAGCTTTGATGCATCCACCACCCGGGCACCGTCTCCCCCTAAGTCTTGGAGGATGAAGACCCACCTGTTTCAACTAAATTGGGTGTGTCTTTTGGTACCCATATCTTTTTGGGTCCTTTAGGATTAGTGCCGGGGCAAACCCAAACATGTTTATTATTCATGTTATGTTTGGAAAAACAAAATTTTTCTAAATGGACTTTGCGGCCACAATGCGTGCAAACATAAATCCTACCACTACCATACATGTGAGCATGCTTGTGAGTGTTTGCATGTTTCTGTGCAAGTGTATGGTGAGTGTGTTTCCCTTGGGTTACTCCTTTGGGAAACCTAGATGCAAACTTATTCAAATCAAAAGCACATTTTTTGAGAGTTGAATCTAAAACATCAACCCGTTTTTACATTTCAACAAAATCATTTTTATTACAAGAAGAATTAGAAGTTTTTCCTTTACAAGCTAATTTATAGTTTTCAAAATCAATCTTTATTTTCTTAAAAACACTAGACAAATCATTTTTCTCTTTTTCAATAATATTAATTTTATCTTTTAAAGAATCATTTTCTCTTTTTAATTTCTTACTATGAGATTGCGAAATCTCATATCTATGTTGAAGTTCTTCAAAGAATTGGGCTAACTCATCCATAGTTAATTCATCATCATCTATGAAGTTGTCGAGATTTACCTTAGATGCATCATCTCCATGTGTCATGAAACACATGTGTGCGACGTCGTTCTCCTCTTCGGATTCTGACTCTGTGTCGTCCCATGTGGCCACCATTGCTCTTTTCTTCTTTGGGACATTCTTGGAGGTGGTAGCTTGGAGAGCGGGGCAATCGGCAATGAGGTGTCCGATCTTCTTGCAATGAAAGCAAGGACCCGGCTCCTCTCTTTTCCTTTTGAATCTTCCTTGAGGTTTCCCTCTTCGGAAGTTACTTTGCCTCCCTTTCTTGTAGAACATCTTGCCCACCTTCCGGATGAGCATGGCAAAGTCCTCATCGCAATCTTCCGATGAGTCTTCCTCATCATGAATGGTTGGAGTGGCTTTGAAGGCGAGTGCTTTCTTCTTTGGCGCCTCCCTTTCTTCTCTAACTTTCATCTCCATCTCATGTGTCTTGAGATTTCCGATGAAGCCGGAGAAGTCCATCTCCTCCCGATCGTTGAGCTCTTTGAGGGTGGTTGCCTTTACTTCCCATGCTTTGGGAAGAGCTCTAATGACCTTCCTTATCTTTTGGTCATTATCGATCGCATCACCTAAAAAAGATAAAGTATTTGTTATTTTGGTGAAATGAGTGAGCATGTCATCAATGCTCTCATTCTCAAGCATATAAAAATTCTCATATTGAGAACGAAGCAGGTCAATCTTAGATCTTTTGACTTGTGACGTTCCCTCATGAGTCACAATTAAAACATTCCACACTTCATATGCGGATTTGCAATTTATGATGCGTGAGAGGTCATCTTCATTAAGGGCTTGTGTTAATGCATATTGTGCCCTAGCATTGGCCTCATAGTCCTTGGTGGTGTCCTCGGACCATGATCTCTCATCGGTGAGAGGTTCTATAAATTCTTTTGTTATGGCCCTAGCAACCCTAACTCCTAGAGACTTAAGGAAAAGGTTCATCTGGACCTTCCAAATGGGGAAGTTCAAGCCATCAAATTTTGGTGGGGACTTGATGCTAGAAAAATCAAGTGAAGCCATGGATAATGAGTATGATGCACAATAAATGAAGAATGCAACAAATGATATAGCCAAATACAAGGATCTCCCTAAGGTGGTTAAACCAAATAGTAGGGTTAGGCTCTGATACCAATTGAAATCACCTAGAGGGGGGGTGAATAAGTGATGGCTATATGGAATATGGAAAAAAATGCGGAATTAAAAATCTACTTGACAATTAGCTCAAATTAAAATGCTTGCAAAATAAAAAACAATAAATAGTGCAAGTAATAAAGAGAGTTTGAGTTTAGAGAAATTTGAGCAAACGCAAACACGAGGATATGTTTCCGAGGTTCAAGCCACGCTCTACGTCCCCGCCTTCACACTTGAAGGATTTCCACTATTGTTGATCCCACTGGATCTCCAATACAAGGACACACTTGTCCTATCTCTCGTGATGCCGCAACACCACTTGGAGCACACTAGCTCGCTTGAGGCCGATGCCTCTACAACTTCGCTCAAGAAGAAAGATGATCACGCTTGATCACAAAAACGATCACTTAGCACAATCCTATAACCAATATGTAGAGATAGTACTTGGGATTGTGAAGTGCAAAAGACTAGAGTGAAGTAAAGGGATAAGTGATTGTTACACAATATTGCATATTTTACCACATAATCCCCATGCATATTGCAAATAAATATATGATTTTTACTCATCTTCTCTATATTTTTACAGGTCCACAACTGAAATGGGAGAAAGCCCAATAATCACTTTAATTAGCAATAATTAAAGAGATTAATTCCAAGCCCAAGATAAAGCCCAAATTTGAATCCAAGATCCAGAGAGATCCGCGCGCCAACTCAAGACTCTAGAAGGCCACGTGGATAACAACCTCGCAACCAACTTACAACAGAAATCTGTTGCTCAACAGATTCTGTTTTGCCGCAGAATCTGGGAGATCCTTGCAGATCTGCGGCAGTTTTAAAGCCGTTGGATCCCGGATTTTGCGCCAACAGACTGGATCTCGAAGCTTCTCTCTGAGCCCTATAAATACTGCACCTGGACCTGCGAGCAAAGACTGAATGGAGAAGAGAGGAGAAATTATTAGATGCTTGTAATTTTTGTAGGTTTTTCTCTAGGTTTTAGTTCTTTAGACCCTCTTCTTCTTCCCTAGAAATTTATGCAAGAGAGAGTTGTAAGAGAGAGAAAGAGCTTGTATACATCAAGGAGTGACAACTTGAAGCAAGGATTGATCCATTCTCTACTTCTCTACTTGAGCATGTTCTAGTTTACTTTGCTTTCTTTACTTGCTTTCTTTACTTTACTTGCAATTTCATTCTATGCTTTGCTTTTCTTTTGTCATGGCTTATAGCTAATTTTTCTACATGTACTAGCTAACCACTAACCTTGTTAACTACTAACTCATGGGTGATTGCTTTATTTCATCTTGCAGGTTGGATGGTCTTCTCTTCTCCGATGGGTTAAACCCCCCATCATCCAAATGAGAAAGTAATTAGATCAACACGCAAGACAAATCTACGCCGATGAATCAACACGAGGCACGCATTCATTATCACATCCAATCTTTCATTTCTTTTTCATTGTTTTATTCTTTATTCTTTTAAGCATAGAAAAATTCTCGTTTTACATCTTCACTACCTATCGTAAAGTGATTGTCCCTAATTTTGCATAATTTTCATCACATCTCACATTTAATTGATAAATAAATTCTGCTAATAATCCCGTACTTGCTTCATTCTAGGTCCATGGTGTGCAATGGAGAAGAAGACCCTAAAATCACCATTTAATGGTGATTAAAGCCTATTAAAGATAGCCATTGACCTAGAGAGGTGAATCTGCTCAAATCAGGGGCGGAAAAGATAAAACCGGGCATCAGAACTGACAGGGGGACAACCAGGCGGCGCGCCGCTAAAGTATTGCCGCGGAAACGCGGCAAATGCCGCATTTCCGCGGCAATACTGCGGCGCCGCGCGCGCCGCTTCGGGTCACATCCTGTCCCCAGGCTCCCCTCTTCCCTGGTGGCTATAAATACCCCCCTGGGGTTCCCGAATTGGAGCAGATTGGAGTTTAGGCAAAAATTGTAGTCTTGTCTTTAGTTTGTTGTTGTTGTAGTTCTTCTTCTAGTTTTAGGTCTTAGCCATTAAAGAGAAAGAGAGAGAGTGTGTAAAGTGTTGTATTTGAAGGGTGACAAGATAATACAAGTACTACTTCTCTTCCTTCTTTCATTTACTTGTCTTTGCATTTACTTTTATTTCCTTGTTGTAGTGTAACTTCTTCTTTCTTCTTTACTTCTTTTACTTTGTTGTAGTGTAACTCTCCCTTTCCCTTTTACCCCTTTTACTTTGTTGCTTCTTTATTGATGGCTAACTAACTTTTCCATAGCATGGCTAACTAACTACTAACCCACTAATTTCTAACACTTGTTTGATAACCCGTATGAGTCAATAGTGCCAAACAAAGCCTTGTTCAAATGAGAGCTATGGCATCTTAAGACGAGGGTTCTAATTCTAATTTATCTACAAGTATCTATTTTCTTATATTTCATACTCAATTCGTTTTGATGATCTATGAGTTGTGTTTTACTTGTTAGACTCTTTTCCTTTTTAACTTTGCCGATACCAATAGTGCACTCGAGTCTTCCCTTATTCTCGCCTTCTAACGGATCTTGATATGGGAATGTCCGAGTTTTTGCCGTGTAAGGCTAAGTTATAGGATGAACTCTCACTCGATTTCCACGTGATTAGTTCAATGCACAAGTGTCTTGTTTGCCTATGATCCATCGTGAGGCTATCATCAAAAAGTTAGAAATTAGTGGGAGCACTTAGTAGAAAGTTAGCCATGCATTTTTACAACTAAGAAAAAAATCACTTTTACACACCAACAAAACGTTTTCCAACAATTTCTAAAAATACTTGTTTTCACTTTTCAAATTCTTTATTGGAAACAAGAACTTTCTTTCTTCTTGAACTTTGAAAGCCGCATCAAGCTTCTATCGCTCTCCCTCCTTGTGGATACGACTCGTATAGCCACTCGCTACTACGGAAGAATCGCAAAAGCAGTAACATCAGCCCACACTTCCTTCTCTTATTTAATACTTGCTTTTTACGCGATCATAAAGCTTCCATCGCGAGCTCTCCCTGAGAATCGACTCGGTATAGCCCTATGCTATAACGGAGATTGGAAAGGGTATATAAATCATATCAAATACATTTGTGGAGTAAACAAGCACCAAGGTTGATTCTAACCTTATCTCTTTTACATAATACTTCACATTTACATACACCTTTTTAGTCTAAATCAAAATGGCGCCGTTGCCGGGGAGAGCAACGTTTTAGGTTTAAAGTGAAGTACTAAACGAATCTTCTTCTCTGTTGCAGGTTACAGGTTGAAGAAACAGGAAACTTTGCATTGCAGTGACATATAAGTGGACCTGGGCCTCTGCTCTCGAAAGCAGAGACCAGGATCCCTCCAAATTGCCGCAAATTCTGGGTTTTTGCCGCAGAATTGCGGCAAGGAGGAGCTCACTACTGATCATTTTTCTGCAGGGTCTTCAGCTCTGCAAGATACATCTTCTGCAGTACTTAATTTCCTGTATTATTCACCCTATTCCTGCTAATAAATTCAACAGTAAAAAATTGGTTGTTAACGTTAAAATTGTTTAGACATTTGCATTGCTAGGCACGTGTTTTTTCAATTCATTTACTTTTACTGTTGAAGAGTGTTGGATGCAAGGTACGTAAGCATTGCATGTAGACTAGGAATCATCTCTTGCTTGATTTTCATGCTTTGAGTGAATCTTAGTGATATCTCTTGTACACTTGCACAATCCAATTTTAAGGGCATAACCGATAAATAAGATAAGGTGGGGAGTTCATTACCCTTTCCTTAGCCCGAAAACCACAATCCAAGCACTCACTAACCCAAGCCTAATTTAATAAAAAAAAAGTAGACGTTGGCCCTAGGGACATCTCGGACTCAATTAGGAGATTATCCTAAGGGGGAAAAGTGTTGGAATTTAACTCTTGCAAAATCAGTGTCTAGGAAAGGGATTGAGGGCTGAAAGCCCGAAGGTTGCTGGTTACTTAATTAAGGAACGTCTCTGACGGAAAATCTCCCAACAACCTTGACCTTTCCTGGCTGATTAGCTTATGGTCAAAGTCTACACTAAACCTCCCGTGGACGGTCTAATCAGTTAGGAGTCGTCTAGGTCCTAAGTCTACCCTAACTTAGGTTAGAATTTTTCTTTCTTGATTGTATATTTGTTTGTTTCTTTGTTGTTTGTATTTCATTGTGTGATATGGCATTCAACAATTCTTTCCATCCTAATAATAACCCATATTTCACACAGACTCCATTCTATTCGGATAATTCCAACCCGGCGTTATACAATATGCACCAACCAAATACACCGGGTTGTCCTTATCCGAATCAATATGACCCATACCCCCCATCTGATAACTATAATGTCCAAAATAATTTCAACTCTTCACCGAGTCATTGGGGATTCACGTACCCCGAGTCAAATTTTCAACATCCTTGTCCACCATATTCACCTTATCCACAGTATTCATTTCCCAATTCCGCTTCATATACTCCTTTTTCTGAATCACCAATTGAAGAAAAATCTGAGTTACTAAGGAGTTTAGAAGCCAATTTACAGAGAGTCGAGCAAAAACTTCAAACATTTGCCTCTCCAATTCCATAGTATTTTCAAGAGTCTTACTCAGTTCCACCTCTTCCTAATGAACAACCATTTGCCTGGGAAATGAGTAAAGAATTCTCGTGTGAGTCCACTCTTCCATCACCACACATTTTTGACTCACAATTTCACCATCACTTCCAAGACAACACTTCATCTTTTCATCAAAACAATGAAATCCTCAATTATGGAAAGATGCTTGAAGACATGACCCATGCTCAAAATACTCGTAACCGTGACATAGATTTGATGATCCAAACTCTTCATTCTCATCCTATTTCTAATGTCACTAGCCACTCTATTAAAGCCAAAGAGTCATGTAGTCTTGGAAATCCAGATTCAATTTCAGCACACCCATCTGAACTTGTCCAACCTTCAGATCCCATTGACATTTTGGCAAGTTTTCCTTTCCCTGAAATTGAACTTGAACATGATTATGATCCTGAACTTCCACTTGATGATTCAATTTTACTTCCTGATTCAATTATGACTCCAGTGTCTTCACATGATTTCACTTCATTCCCCGAGTCAGTATTGGATCCAGTGCCTATCCATTGTGAAATTGAATCACCAATCTTTTATGATGATCATATTGAACTTGGCCAATTCCATACTCTTGAAAGTCCCATTGATACATTGGCAAGTTCACATTTTTGTGGATTGAATTACATGAGGAATATGATCTTGAACCCCAACTTCGTGATTCAATCCTTCTTCCTGATCCAATAATGACTCCGGTATCTTTACCTGACTTCAATCTTTTCCCGGAGTTGACATTGGATCCTTTCTCAATTCATAATGAAGTTGAATCACCCATCTTTGAGGATCATGTTGAACTTGACCAATTCATTACTTTTGAAAATCCCATTGACAAATTGGCAAGTTCTCCAATTATTGAACTACATGAGGAATGTGACCTAGATTCTCACAATCTCTTTAATTCTGAAACTGATTGTACAATTCTAGCGGAAGATGTTGACTTAAGTTTCGAAGAATTGTTTGGTGATGAGCTAGAATTTCTTAATATTGGAAGTAAAGAGATATCACCCATAGTAGGTCACATCCAATTATTGGAAAGTGATTGTGGACTTGAGCTTCATTTTCTTGACTTGGACCCAATTCCTGAACTCATTCCGACTCCTGCACCATCACTTGACTTCAGTCACCTTTCTGAGTCGGTATTAGTTCCTGTCCTTCCTAAGTCCAAGTCAACTGTTCTGTCATTTCATACACCATTCTGGGACAAGGTGGTTGACAAATTTGACTCAGAAATTTATTATGGAAAATGGAAATTAGATGGGGTCATGTACATAATAAAAAGCATACATGCATACATCATTCTTGTGGGTCATATTCTTGATATTACTGGTGGGTTCCTCAAATCCCAAAGTAAAGTTGATTGGGCCATGTTTCGTGGACCAATCAGACCACCACCGGAACCACCACCTTAAGGTAATTTTTTTTCCTTCCCTCTTCATTTTTGTTTCATGCATACATATACCATGATGCATTGAGGACAATGCATGGAATAAGTGTGGGGGAGAGTTTACTAACATAGAGTTTTTAGATCTTCTTTCTTTTACACTTCTTTTAAAAATATATATATATATATATATAAAATAAAAAATAAAAAAATAAAAACTTTTTGAAATAAGAAACAAAGTTTTGATCTATTTTTAAGAAAATTAAGATGTATCTTAGAAATTAAGAAAGCCTTAATTATGACATCTTAAACCTAGTTGAAATAATAGATCTTGTTTGAAATTATAGGATAAGTAAGAAAAATTGGTGAGATATTTTTATCTTGAATTTTTTGCCTTAGATAAGTATGCACTTCACATTTACACATTTCTTGGGATGGAAACAAAAGACCAAAAATGCCATATATAATAAATAAAATAAAAAGAAAAAAAATAATATATATAAATAAAACATCACCTATTAAGCTGGATCATTATGCCTCAAGAAGCATGATTATTCACGCCTAACGGTGGTAAAGGAAATAAATAATCCCCTTTAGTTTCGTGGCCTTGTTTACTTGAGACCTTAAACCCGAGGGATGTTTTCTCATCTGGTGCCCTAAGACCGTCTGGTTTGGGAGTCATCGGTTAAAGGCTCGCTACAAGGGTAAACTAGAAAGCCTAAACTAAGGGAAGAAAAAGAAAAAGAAAAAGAAAAAGAAAAGTATAAATATATATAAATAAATGGCTTAATGGTTGGAGTTGAAATCCCAGAAATCTTCACTGTCACGGTGTGCATACTATCTAGGTTTTATGAAGGATAAAATATTCAATCCAATTTTGAATTCTTACCTTAATTAAAAACAAGATCTTGCATAGAGACTAAGTTTAAGGAAGAATAATTATAGGTGGACTTATGACCTTAGATCACTTATATTTTTGCAAAGATAGTTCGTAAATTTGTCTCTCTTTCAAAATGCATTTTCAAAACACTAACATTTGTCTTCTTTCTTTATGGATTTTGTGGGTGTAATCCGCTAAAAACCCTCAGGAGACAACACTCCTCCTCTAGGGTAACCTAGAGGTTTAACGGCTTGTTGCACATGCTCAGTGAAATCGCGTCACCTGCGAAAGTGGTGTAATAAAATTGGTAGTATAGTTTTTCTTTTCTTTATTTTGCTCGGGACGAGCAAAAGAATAAGTGTGGGGGTGTGATTGTTACACAATATTGCATATTTTACCACATAATCCCCATGCATATTGCAAATAAATATATGATTTTTACTCATCTTCTCTATATTTTTACAGGTCCACAACTGAAATGGGAGAAAGCCCAATAATCACTCTAATTAGCAATAATTAAAGAGATTAATTCCAAGCCCAAGATAAAGCCCAAATTTGAATCCAAGATCCAGAGAGATCCGCGCGCCAACTCAAGACTCTAGAAGGCCACGTGGATAACAACCTCGCAACCAACTTACAACAGAAATCTGTTGCTCAACAGATTCTGTTTTGCCGCAGAATCTGGGAGATCCTTGCAGATCTGCGGCAGTTTTAAAGCCGTTGGATCCCGGATTTTGCGCCAACAGACTGGATCTCGAAGCTTCTCTCTGAGCCCTATAAATACTGCACCTGGACCTGCGAGCAAAGACTGAATGGAGAAGAGAGGAGAAATTAGTAGATGCTTGTAATTTTTGTAGGTTTTTCTTTAGGTTTTAGTTCTTTAGACCCTCTTCTTCTTCCCTAGAAATTTATGCAAGAGAGAGTTGTAAGAGAGAGAGCTTGTATACATCAAGGAGTGACAACTTGAAGCAATGCAAGGATTGATCCATTCTCTACTTCTCTACTTGAGCATGTTCTAGTTACTTGCTTTCTTTACTTGTTGCTTTATTTCCTTGCAATTTTATTCATGCTTTGTTTTACTTTTCTTATGGCTTGTAGCTAACTTTTCTACATGTACTAGCTAACCACTAACCTTGCTAACTACTAACTCATGGGTGATTGATTTATTTCATCTTGCAAGTTGGATGGTATTCTCTTCTCCGATGGGTTAAACCCCCCGTCATCCACATGAGAAAGTAATTAGATCAACACGCAAGACAAATCTTGGCCGATGAATCAACACGAGGCACGCATTCACTATCACGGAGTTTAGTAAGTTTTGGCAAGGTAGCAAGGTTAGCTAGTCATGTTTTTCTTCCATTCAAGTTTTCTTAAGTTTTCTTTTCTTTTAAGTGTGAATACAAATCCAATCTCACTTTTGATTCCTTTTGATTTCCATCATGAATATATCCATCCATTCTTTCATTTCTTTTTCATTGTTTTATTCTTTATTCTTTTAAGCATAGAAGAATTCTCGTTTTACATCTTCACTACCTATCGTCAAAGCTTCCATCGCGAGCTCTCCCTGAGAATCGACTCGGTATAGCCCTATGCTATAACGGAGACAAGAAAGGGTACATCAATCATATCATATACATTTGTGGAGTAATCTAAGCACGAAAGGTTGTCTCTAAACCTTAACTCTCATTTCCATTGAATATATCTTGTGCTAACAATACACTTTTCCTCCACATTTACATACACCTTTCTAGTCTAATCAATAAGCTTCAAGTAGGTGTTTGGAAATTTTGGCTTTGATGAAAATCTTTTCTAAAATGAAAACTTGTAAATCTTGTAAAATATGTTTTTCAATTGTTGTCTTATCATGTTGAAATGACCACCTATTTATAGGGGATGAAAAGACTAGGTAACAGCCAGAGAAATTCGTTGGGGTGAGATCCCAACAAAAAAACTGTCAGAAAATAGAGTTGTTGGAGTCTGTCAGACTTTCTGACAACTACCGGTCGATCGGGTCGGTCGACCGTCAACGGTCATATTTCTGACCGTTGGGGAAAAACGGTCGGCCGCCCGGTCGACCGAAACAAACAGAGAGCACTGACAAGTGCCCGGTCGACCCGAGCGGTCGGCCGACGTGCACACATGCACAGCCGTGCATGTCGGTCGACAGGGTCGGTCGACCGGACTCTGTCAGATCTGTTAAAACAGACTCTGCAGAAAATGGGAAAGATTTGGTTTTGAACTTTTTAGATTTAGGATCTTGTAACTAAGGTTCTAGACCTAATAAACCTGAGAGTATGATCATAGATACATACTCAAACATGTTAATCATTTTGATAAAAATCCTTTTTAATAAAACTTGTTTTTCTAAAATTGATTTTCCAAAACATGGTATTTCTAAAACTAAGTTGGAAATTCTGAAATAAAAATTCTTTTGAAGCCATGAAGCAAACTAAGTGTGTGTGAGTGACAATCCCAAATAATCTACCTCTATCATCTAGGTTTTGACAAAATGTCTAAAAAGAAAAGTAAAATACAAATCTTGATCTTTTCTTCAATGTCTTGATCCCGAAGCTTTTCTACCGTGTTTGGCTTGGGAATGCAAATCTTTAGCGACGTCCAAACTTGTGAGTCTTGATGTGGAGCCGTCAAATCAACTTGTTTTAAACCTGAAATTCTTTTAAACAAGATTGTTAAACACATAACTAAATATGGTTTGTTATCATCAAAATATCGGGCTAATGGCCTTTGGGCCAACACAGTGAAGAAGGGGTCGTAGAGCAGTGGCTCGAATCTCGAAACATATTTTCGTGTTTGCGATTGCATTCTCTCTCTTTTTCAACTCAACTCACTCCTCTTATATATTGTGCTATATTGTTTTGATTGCGCGACTTTAACATTTGCTGATAGTATTGCTAGATAGTATTAGTTGTTTTTTTTTAATTCCGCATTATTTGTCATTGTTTTTAGCCATCACCTATTCACCCCTCTAGGTGAATTTAGGCGCCACGCTAGTGAGGCGAAACGGCCCCGTGCTGACGCGATGTGTCAGAGATCAGTTTTTGAAAATATTTTTAGGAAGGTCGATTTTCAAATTATTTTTAAAAATGTATTTTTTTTGATAAATTCCTAAGTAAAAGATGAAATAAATAAAAGGAAAGAATAAGTCAGACAATTTTTTTTCTTTTCAAAACCAAGCAAAGGGAGTTTTTTCTCCCGTGACTCTTTCACAATTTGTGTCCGTCTGGGCTCTCTCGCTCTTTCCCTCCCCCTCTCTTGCTCTGATTCGTCGCCCATCAGCTCCCGTCTTCCCACCTTCTCTGGCTCTCCACCTCTCCGCCTCTTCCCCTCCCCCTCTCTGCCTCCCCTCTCCTCCCCCCCTTCCCCTCTCTTTCGCTCCCCCCTTCCCCTTCCCCTCTCCACCCTTCTCCCTCTTTCTCATCGTTGTCGCCACGTTGGGTCAGTTTTTCACCGCATGACGGCAATATACTAGTTTAATCTAATCAAAACCGATCGAATATAGATTTTTTTCCCGTGACTCCTTCACAAATTGTATCCGTTCGTCTGTCCGTCTCCTCACCCTCTCTTACTCTTCCTCTCCCTCTCTGTTTTGATTTGTCGCCCGCCAGCTCTCCTTTTCCCCTTCCTCTCTCTTTGGCTCTCTGCCTTTCCCTTCTTCCCCTCTTCCCCTATCTCTTGCTTTCTTTTTCTCTCTCTTCTCTCGCTTTCCTCCTTCCCTCTCTACCCTCCTCTCTCCCTCTCACCGTCACCGTCGTTGTCAGTCAGTGTCTCACCTACCGATAACAATATACTAGTTTTATCAAAATCGACTTAAGGAAAGTTTTCTTCTGTGACTCTTATGAAAACTTTATCCGTTTTTCTGTTCGTCTTCATCTGCGCGAGGAGACGAGAGAGAGCAGCGGCGACGGTGACGCGTGAGAGAGGGAGCGAGAGAGAGCAGCCTCCCCCATCCTTTTTTCACCTCCTCTTCCTCCTTCCTCTCTCCCCTTCTTCTTTACTGTTCGCGTGAGAGATTTTTTTCTCGTGATTCGTATAGAAACTTTATTTGTTCATCGACGTCATAAAAGACCGCGTTACCCGTTCTTCTTCCCTCAGCTGTCCCTCTTTCTTTCTCGTTTTGCTTCCTCTTTCCCTTGTGTTCCTTTTGACCGCTGTTTCCCATCCGCCGGTATATTAGTTTTATTAATCCAAACCTTCCCCCCTCAGTCACTGTTCTCCCTCAAAAACAAGGGCTATGGTGTGGCGGAGCGCGCAGCAGCAGGACCAGCGGCGCCTCCGCTTCCTCCGCCGCAGCGGGCACCACCTCCACCAGCGAGCCACCCTCGTCAACGTCAAGCTCAAGTGGGTCAAGGACCGCACCCTTGACTCCGTCGTCTCCCGCGAGAAACACCTCCGCTCGATCCTCCACCTCATCTCCCTCATCTCCTACTCGAAACCCCCAATCATCTCCATCCACAATCTCACCACCCACCTCCGCCTCAGGGACCCAACCGCCTTTCTCCGCCGCTTCCCCGCCATTTTCACCCCATCCTCCCCCTCCACCTTCGCCCTCTCCGCGGCCGCCCTTCACGTCCGCGATCAAGAACTCCAAACCCTAGCAAAAACTGAATCCGATCTCGTCGACCGCCTCCGGCGCCTCCTCATGCTCACTGTTGGCCGATCCCTCCCCCTTCACACCGTCGATCTCCTCCGATTCGACTTCGGCCTCCCCGTCGACTACCGCCAAACCCTCCTCCCCCGCTACCCCCAATTCTTCTCCCTCGTCCAGCCCCCAGGGGACGAGAGACTCTGGCTCAGCCTCCTCTTGTGGGACCCGCGCCTCGCGGTCTCCGAGCTCCAGAAGAGCGGCGGCGTTCGAGACGGGGATACAGATGAGTGCTTGGCTTTTCCGGTGAGCTTCGCGAGGGGGTTCGGGTTGAGAAAGAAGTGCATGGAGTGGCTGAAGGAGTGGCAGACGCTGCCGTACACGAGCCCCTATGCCGGGCCCTCGGGGCTGGACCCGAGGACGGATGTGGCAGAGAAGAGGATGGTCGGGGTGTTCCACGAGCTGCTGCATTTGACGATCGGAAAGAAGACGGAGCGGAGGAATGTGAGCAACATGAGGAAGCCCCTTGGGCTGCCGCAGAAGTTTACTAAGGTGTTTGAGAGGCACCCGGGGATCTTCTACATCTCGCTGAAGCTTGCCACACAGACGGTGGTGCTTAGGCCTTTGGGGGTGGGAGGGAGCTGATTGAGAAGCATCCGCTCGTGGAGGTTAGGGAGAAGTATTTGGAGTTGATGAGGGTGAGGAGGGAGGAGATGGAGAATGAGGCGGATGAGTCTGATGACTCTGATGGATGCCTCGTAAAGTATACTTCTTCAGATGACGAGTGATCGTTGCTGGACCTCTTCAGCCAGCGTTGGAATTCCTTAATGTGCCGAGGATTCGGGAGACATTGAATGGGAAAGAGCAATAGCTGGTATGGCATTTCTTGATATTATTGATGGTGCATTTTCATTCAGCTTTTAGTATAACCTTCCCATGTAAACTGAGAAATATCTTTATGTTTCAACGCATGACTTTCATTGTGGAAGATGATCGGTGGCAACGTTTCACATAATGAAAGCTTGCCATTATAGTATACGCCCATACAGAAGAAGACTAAAATTTTCAATGGTGTTTTTTTGTTTGATTGAAAATTTATTATTATTATTTCAAGCTATACGAAACTGGCCACCTGCAGAAGAATGTCTATAGTAGACTTCTCTAAAGAAGACACAATATGCTTTTTCTGTCATACAATAATGTGTTCATCACTTTTGAGACTTACTTGACGGTGAACTTGGTAGAGTGTAACTTGTGCAAATAAGTAACTGGATGACCATTGAGTATTTCATTAACAATTTACATATTGATGATTTGTGTTCTTTGTTAAGTGTCAGACTGCTAGTTTACCAGCTCTTAAGATTTGTGACATGTAATAAGTACACTTAAACTTTGTTTCATCACTCTTAGTTACTACTGGGTGGTTTAAAGGGTGCTATCTCATTCATTTCCTTCACTCTTCTTGTCCTACAACACTTGCATTAGAATACTTCTTCAAGCCATAATATTGAGCGAGGCAACTGACTTCATTGCCTAACACTTACACTAATAAGTATTCCTCTATTAGCATGTGAATGCGCTTGGATGCTTACCGTTTATCATAGTCATGAAACTATCTACTTCAATCCTCAAATTGAGAAATAACATCCATGTGTCTTTCATGATTATGACTCATGATTTCATTACCTGACCAGAGTCCATACATATCTTCCACATTAGCTCTTACCACTGGAGCTTTTTCTCATCAAAATTGGTGCAGTTATGGTTATGGAACACAAGGCCCTGTGAAGAGGCCCCGTGAACAATGAGTCAGCCTGTCCCGCTCTAAATTGCTACTGATTCATAGATTGATAAAGAAGGGGTTTCCATAAATCCTCGAAAGCCAACTGACGGGCAGAAAATCTACCTTGTGGGTTATGCATCATGCAACCAAGGAGCTCTCCTCCAAAACTCTTAGACTAAGATAGGATCTAGAATATTCCCAAATAGAAGAAAAAGAAAAGAAAAATGAAGAAAAAACCTAGAAGATGGGGAAATATGTTTTGCTGAAGAGAATTACATTCTAACTCTAAGGCTCAAATCAGCAGAGAGCCAAATAAAACATATTCTGAAATCCTTCTGTATTTCTTATTGATGCCATATTGTAACTAGACCATCAATCCATTCTTCCAACTATCTGTAATTTGCCTCACTAAACCCATATTCACTAATCACTCATATCCAGGCGAAATTTGGTCAGCAGACCTTCTTATAACCTTGGCTAACTTTCATTCCTTTCATTCTCTCGAGTTTCAATGCAAATCCAAGAGCCTTTCCTTGTCTACATTTTAAGTGGCCCTCACCTCTGTATCACCTTGTCCTCAATGAGTGCAATTCCTTATTCTTCTTTTAACTTACTCATTTTTAATTTTGTCTCACCTAGGTTTGACAACATTTCCCTTTGCAATCTTCATATTTGTTGTGCCTGCAACCCTTTTCACATTATTATCTTTGCTGGTAGAATTTAATTGTCTGCAACATCCTTATTTTCCAACATTTCAAACATAGTAATCAAATTTTTCTGCAAAATGAATATTGCCCTAACATGGAAGCAATGATGTTTTATTGAGATTTCATGATATGCAATTTCTTGCACATGCTCTTTACTCGAATGGGCTATTACTCATCTAAGGCAATGCACTCCATGATTCTCCATCTTTTACCTATTTTATGTGAGTGTGCAATCTCCTTTACATGCATCACTTGTTTGTTGAAGTTATGATTGTGATTAATCAACCATGGTTGTCTACACTGAAAATACTACTTGCTCTTTTAAAGTCTAGGAGAAGGCAAACATGTCAAAATGGCCTAAATTTGGACAATTTACTAGATTAGCTAGTTGTCAGTTCATCTTGGGAATGGTAGAATTATAGATGATGCTTAGCATATTCCTTTCATAAATTTGTAAATGATTCTCATTTTCCATAGAATAGAGCAACTTCTTGCTAGTTAGAAGCCTTAATAACAACAGCCCTCAAATTAAGTGTATTTTTAGCAAAATATCTACAAATGCCTGGGTTTCTAGGCGTGAAGGATAAATATGGTCCCCATCTCATTCTCACCCTTTGAGAGAATAGTTTCTTTTCAACCTAGGATGCACTTCAGAAACTGGTTCCTTTTGTCCGTTTTCACCTGCGTTGGTCAATTTGTTGAGACTCTTCCATTAACCTCTGACATGATTATTGGCCGCGTGAAAAATCCCTTCTCTGCTGCCCATTCATGGTGGATCGGTTATTTCCATTCTATCAGATCCTATCCATAATTATCACCAACTAGATTTTTGGCTCGTGCATCAAAGTAGATTTGGTGTAAAATAAAATTTATTAGATTTTTCCCTGTACTTTTCTTTATAGGGTCTTTGATCTGATTCCTAGAGAACACTAATCTTGAATGGAAAAAAGAGAGGCTTTTTATCTTCTTTTTTGGGGTAAGTATCATGTTTTCTCTCTCTCTAATAAACTTTGTTTCTTTTATCTTAAAATTTCTTTTTTAGATAGTGATTCCTAATAAATGTTCTTTTTTAGTCTCTAGTTTCTTTCTGAGATAGGGATTAAATGTATGGCTAGATTTCAAGTTTAGTTAAAGACTGGTGAACGTATGGCTAGATTTTGTTTGTACGTGACACGAACGTGAGACAAATTAGCATCCTAATCAAAAGAGTTGTGGTTATAATAGTAGAGATGGTCAGTTACGGTATCTAGAACTTCTTCATAGGATACTCCCATCTTCCTTAGTGGTCGAAGTAACTATAGTGTCCCTGCCACCTCATGCTCCTGTCTTACCTGTCCAGCAGCGACCAAATGGATCTTTCTTGGTCCGAACTATTTATTCCCCATCTTCAATCCAACATAGGCTCATCAGGCCACCCCTATTGTACTTTGTGAATCAAGGCATCATGCGTCCATCGAAGATATGCAGATTTGTCAGGAAATTTCTCAAAGTTCGTCTTCTTACAAGAAGTTTCATATTTAGCTTGGGCCGCATCACTATTCCTCATATATCTTGCCTTTGCTACGTTGGTCATCTACTAGGAGGATCAAACATTTATTCTGGACTTCCCTGACATTCCAACATCTACTTTCTTCTAGTACAACATGGTTTGGACGAGGCCAGCTGGTTTAATCGTTTTCCAATCTTACATCCTTTATCATTTTTGAGAAATCGAAGAATGCCTAGCATATTATTTTGAAAACTACCTTGCTTTTTTGTCTGGGTATGATGGTAGGCTATGTAACAGCCTATACTTTGAAAACACTCATATATCAAACCCACGGATCAATGAGCATAGCTTTTTCCTCATTAGGATCGATTGCTCTGACAAACTTTCGAGCACGTAGCCAGTAACTATGTCACACATAATTTTCATCAGGAACATGGCCTTTGACTTTTGACGTCTGTCTGTGATTTTATGCAACATTACATGTATGACTTTTTTTCCACTATGAGCAAAAAGAAGTATACTTTTAACAAAGACCAAGAAAAATTATTTCTCATCCCCCCATCAAAAGGAAAACTCAATTTACACCACACCCCACCCCTCCCTGCACACCTTCCTCTCTGCATATATATAAAGAAAAATATATGCATGTAAAACATAAGTAAATCCAAAACATAAACTTGAACCAAAACTAACGAAACAAACGGAACTTGTCGAAACCCAAACTTTTTTAAGGGAACGAAACCGACATTGAGTTCTCAAATCTTGGTATTTTGAATGCCCTTTCTCAACTTATCTATACCTATGGGAGCTTTGCAGTCTTAAATTATGTATGAAAAATCAGTAATAAAACACTCAATCACGCTTCACTAACATGAAATGATCATTGGTAGGAAGAATAAAAAACTAATAATACTAGCAAATAGTTGATCACACACAGTTTAATCCAATTCAATCGAAAATTAATTAAGGATAATATATTATACGACAAGATTCTACGATCAATATCAAATCTACTGAATTACAAGCAAGCAAATATGCACAATTTCACATTTGTGTACAACTGTGAAATCAATAAAACTCAAAGATTCAGACTCAAAATAACCGATCTGCATTAGAAATTATCTAATAAGGATCACGTGAGACCTCAACGTCCTTGTCATGCTTGTAGACGCGAGAGAAGTCTCTCATGGGGACCGGTCGGCGTGCAACGAGAGGGCGTGAGGATGAGTACAGTGGTTAGCGTGAAGATGTCGACGAGAGAGGATCTAGGCCTGTAGGTTGATGCACATAGAGAGAAGAAAAAGGGAAGAGGAGTTGGGTTTGTTTTTGCTTAGGTTGCATGGAGAAAACGAGTAGGAGAGAGATTGAGAAAGGTGAGGAAAGGGGTAGGCTAGCTAGGGTTTGTTTAAGAGCTTCACACATAAAGATATATATTTGGGAGAGAACTCATCACTCATAATTTTTGTGAAAAATTTTCATAAATTTCTTCATTGCATAAAATTATTTGATACAAGAGGTCTTTTATAGCTTTTACAAAATTTGAATACAATTAAAATTAAAACTCTTAATCAAAATAGAGTTACAATTCCAAATTTTGGAAACTAAAAATTCCCAATCAGAGTGGAATTACAACTATCAAAAGGAAACAGAAAATAAATAAACTCAAAATAAAGAAACTACAAAAATAAAATTTTACAGCTACTGGGAATCTGGAACAAAGCGTCGTCTCCATCGGTGGTACATGTGCCATGCATGTGGCTTAATGTTCGCATTAGTACCCTTGCGACATAGGTTGCACGTATTCATATCAGATGATATTTCAAACCATGATGCATATACATATGCATCCAAAAGTTTATTCCTTCATTGATAGCAACTAATCTAATGTACTATTAATTTTTTTGACCTAAAAAACAAAAAACAAGCAAAGTCTAAAATTCCAACTTCATTGTTTGGTTTATCTATTTGCCTAAGGTCCAAGCTGATAGGTTTTATTTCAATTGTGAACATTCACATCCATCTAAGAGTATGCTACATTTCTCTGTTAGCTACGATTCTTGAATCTTGATGTCGTGGGGATTTTTCGCCCCAGACGATCGGAAGGTCTCGATTGATCATATGCCAAAAAAAAAGAGAAAGAACACATTTCAGGTCAGAGCACCACTGTGGTGCCAGCTGAAGACCCTCGAGTGTGAGAATGAGAATCTTTATTTTGAGTGGAAGCAAGCTAAAGAATGCGTATGTGCAGTGTTTTCGGTGGTAATTAGAAGCGGACCCCTTTCTCAATCGAGATCGAGCTGTATATATACTTGTTGGAGTTGTAAGTGAGGGTGTGAAAATTTTGGATCTCCATAAATGCATAATTTGCACGTTATGATTTTCTCATAACCGCTCAGATCATGTCGCTTGATTGTTGAGATTGTCATGGAGAGATATCCTCACTATCCATAACAACATGCATTGAAATAGAGCGTTGTAATATTTTGAACGTGGGGCCCACAACATAACTGAATCCTTGGATAGCAGGGATCTTGCTGCTAAGCAGTGTAGAATCAATAGTTCTTATGGAGGGTTTTCGTCATTGCACTCTCTGAATTATGGAATGACTCCGGATTGGTTTGGGTCAGGGAAATGACTCCGGGCTGAAAGTGACCTCGGGATGTAATCGTGAGTTTCCTTATGTATCCTTGCTGGACTCGATGGGGTAGTTGTTGACCGCTCGGGGTGCCTTTTGGAAGTAGGACACGTGTCATGATCTCGAGGGAGGATAAAATTGACCACTACAGATGCCCCCCGCTTCTCCCATTTACGAAGTCTTCGATTGGAAAGGTGGGGAAGCATAATCGACTTGACCCTCTGATTTGGGGTTATACTTGTCGTTTTATGGTCAGAGAAAAACAACCGGCATATTTATTCATATCTTGTGTATTTAATGCCACCTTTGCTCTGTATGACCAGCTGTCAAATCTCGTATATGGTCGACATGCGCAGTGGAGAGAACCATCATTTAGACTGCTAGCTCCTGTTGGGATATGTGCAATTGTTCGATCTGAATTGTGAGGACGCAACAATGCCTCGATTCGAATTCGGGTTCATCGTTACGATGACATCATTTTCCAACATATAAATTAGAGGGAAAATTTGGGGGGCTTCTCATTTTAAAACCTAGATCTCGAAATTGCCCTAAATTTTCTTTTCCTCTGCCCCAAATTCCAAAATCAGCCTTTCTCCCTTCGATCTTTCCTTGATCATACCTGAGAGATGGCAAGCCGTGGGAAAGCTCTCGTCGTTGATGAGAAGAGGGGGAGGAGTCGCTTCAGCACGAGGCGACGAACTTTGACCCTTCATCGACTATCCTTCGTAGCGAAAGGGGGCGGTCGAGTATTTGGAGAAGTATCATTGTTCTCTGCCATCTAGCATTGTGATGGAGTGGTGCCCGCCTGAGACGAATGTTAAGAGTCCCTCCCCTTAAGGGAAGCGTGTACTTCCACCCTCAAGTGCTGGCACTGAGGTTGCATCTTCCCCTAACCGACTTTGTCCGCCATGTGCTGGCCTACTATAGTGTGGCTCCAACTCAGTTGATGCTCGGTGTGTGACAAACGATCATAGGCTTCGAAGCCCTTTGCGAAGACTTCGCCGCTGCTTTGTATAGTCTTGAGGATTTCACAACATGCTATTCGATGCGAAGGCTTTCATCTGGGATTTGTTCTTTCAGTCCTCGGGGAAGCCGACTGAGGTTGATTGTTAATCTTTCAGATAGCGACCGCGGGTGGAACTCCACTGTTGTTAGGATATCTGGTTCCTGAGAAACTGTCGTAGAAAGTGATTGTGAGAACGTTCCGATATCTTGGAATACGTGTGCGATTACCCACAGTAGCGAATTGGTTTCAGTTGAATTCGAGAAGCGTTACTTGAGTTGGCTGCTAGGCCTGAAAAGACTTGACGTGCCTCCCGTCGTCCCAAGGGATAAATCCGCCGCCAAGGAAGCAGCGAGGTCGACTGCTAATGTTGCAAGGGGAAAGACTGGTGAAGATGAGGTTCCGCCTGAAGAAGAGGGCTCAAGCTGTGATCGCCCTGAAGAGGAGAACGAGGGCGAAGAAGTTACCCATTCGGATCAGCCCGCTGAAGAGGACAAGAACGAAGTCGTTTCCCCTAGTGCAGGGTCTCCGGGAGATATGCATCAATTTTGTTCCTGCCCTTTCTTTATCTTCTTTACTTACACATCCGCAGGAGGCTTCCGATGTCCCTTATGGATCTGATAAAGAGGTGAGGAGGAAAAAGCAAGAGTTAAAGAAAGGTTCTGCTCCGAAGAAGGGATTAACTCCGAAAAGAAAATGACTTTTGGCACACAACGGTGCGCAAAGGGTCAGACGTTTCTCTGTCTTTGAACAGTTGGATGGGTCTCTGATTGAACATTTCTTGGAGCCCCATGCTGGTGGTGGGCCCTCTGGGGCCCTTCTCACTGCTCCGCAAGTGCCTCTGGTGAGACACCCCGCTGCGATGCTTCTAACTGAGGATCTGGCTTTGGCTGCGCATCACTCGGAGTTATCTCCTGGATTTGGGGAAGACAATGTGCAACAGATCATTGGAGAGTTCACCACCGTTGGGGGGGATCTTTGCCTTTAAAAGTGAATTGGGACACCAAAGTCCTGACTTCTAATTCAGGGTTGTTCGTGAGGAGGTAACAAAGTGGGTCGTCCTGAGTAAAGGGAGCTTCCTCGACGGACTGGAAGAGTTCGAAAAGTTTCGTCTGAGAGAGCAGAAAAAAGATGAAAAGGACCATGGCAAAGGTATAGTGGTTATGCGTTCACTGAACTCTTCTCCTGTAGGGTGTATCATACGCCAGGTAGTCAACATGCTGCCTTGAAGGCAAAGAGTAAGACCATCGCTGGCTTGATAGAGGAGGTCGACAAGTTGGTCACTGAGAAGCAAACGATGGATGAAGAGCTCGCCTGACTCTGGCCCTTGAGACAATATGCCAGTGAACTGGATCATCTACGAAAGGAGCTTCAAGTTAGAAGAGTTGTCCGAGTTCAGAAAGAGTCTGAGAAGAAAAACTCTGACCTCAAGTCGGCCCTAGAGAGGTTGAAGGAGTCTGATTCTTCCCTTCAGCGCACTCTCAGAGTTAGGGAGAGGGTGTTGGAAATTTATAGGGAGGCAGAATCCTCAGTCCAGCGTGCCTGTGATGAGAAGACGTCTCGCGAGATGGCTGATGTTTACTTTTCGAGATGGAAAAGGAGAAGGTTGGTTTCTAGTGCGAGATGGACCAGGTTCGGAGTGATCGGGATGAAGCTCTGAAACTACTCGAGGAATACTGAAGAGAGAAGCAGAGAGATATTCATCTCTTCAAGAGGATCAAGTATGTGCAGGGCTACAGAGACCACGAACAAGGCAAGGAGACTTGGTATCCTCTAGAGGATGTGGAGGAGGAGGCTTCCGGAGATAAGTTGGAAGCGATGAATACGAGGATGATGAGGACGTGAAGGCCGGCGAGGAAGAGGAGGAAGTCCAGGGTGCTGAGGTGGAGGTCCCGGGCAGCGCGATGGCTCAAGCTGAGGAGACTTCTGAAGCACCAAGCGAGGTACCGCTGGTCCAGACTAGTATTGTTGTTGCCACGACTGAGAGAGCAGAAATTGGAAGTCAGTTGGGACAGGGACGCGTGCTGGACTCTCACGCCGAGCCCTCCTAAGTTCATACTGTGAGTGGAAAGTGAGGCTTAAGGCATGTATACAAGTTTGTACTTTTTTCTGGTTATCAATGAATATAATTTTGTTTTCATATGCTTGCTCCTTGGGCACCTTTTTTCTCATCTCTTGCTGTTGGATTGTCAATGTAGATCCGTGAGCGCTGGTAGGGAGATGCTTCCTGAGCTGAACCAGGCCTTGGTCGTCTATGGTGATTCTGCAAGACCTTCAAGTCACCGAGAGTGACTTAGAGGAGCCTCTGCAAGATTCGGGACTTGTGAGAAGCCTCGACATATTGGATGACTCTGATGATCCGAATGACTCGGATGGAGGAATCGATATAGACCTCGATGATGAGCTAGGGTCCTTGCTTTATTACGCGTCCATGCTTAATTACCATCGGACCAGGCGAAAGGACGTGAGGAGAGGCGTTCGATCAGTGTCGGGGTTCTCCTTCGATGTTGGTCGCAATATATGACTGTCTCATACTTCAGTTGTGTCGTGAGCGGGCATGTGGCTCAGAGAGGGAGAAAGGGCTTGCTCCAAAGCTGGTCGGATACATTGATAAATCCAAGAGGCAGGCGCAACAGCTGGGTAGCTTGAGGCATGACGTTCGCTCTCTGAGCGATGCCCTTCCGGAGATGCGAAGAGACAAACTTTCCTTGACTGAGGAACTACATGGGAAGTTTGAAGAAAATCACTCCCTGACCGAGACCTTGAAGGAGAAGTTGGCAGAGTTGAGGAAGGCGTTGACGGATTAATTTGAACTAATGGAGTCCAACTAGGCTCTACTTTCCTCATTATCCAGGATTCGGTCTGAACTGGAGGTGGAAAAAGAACATGTCGATCGACTGTAAAGGGAAGTTGAACAACAGAAGTCCACGATACACAAGCTGAGGACCGAAGTGGACTGTCTTTCAATTGCTTTTCAGACTGAAATGTGAGACAATGAGCGCCTCCATGATGCCCTGTCGGAGTTGGAGCAAGAAGTTGATCAACTTCATCGTGACCTTTCAAACCTTCGCTCTTCGACTTGTGCCAGGGGTTCGAGTGAGTGGCATAGGTAGTAATGCTATTATGTTGGGATTTAGAACCTCGTTTTTGTAACTATGCCTACGTACGATGTAATAAATATTTGAGTTATACGTACATAACTTGCCTTGTCTTTCTTTATTTAGCTGTAGAATGTCATAGTTGTTTATAGTAGGTCATCGTGTATCTGTGAGCTAGAGTATTGTTGGCAACCGGAGTTGTTTGGATGGGTTGTTGGGATGGTTCTCATCCTTGAGCTATAGTCTTTTAGCTGTCAGGGTAAGAATTCGATATAAGATATCGAGAGAGCCCTCAAGATTACCTCTGTCTTCTAGGAGTCTATGCAGGCTTTAGCCGTCAGGGTGAGGCCCACTATAAGCTGTCGAAGTAGCCGTCAGGACGACCTCCATCTTTCAGGAGTCTCCGTTTAGGTTTTATCCGTCAGGGTGAGGACCCGTTATAGACGATATTCATCTTTAAGAAGAATCTCTGTGTATGCTTTAGCTGTCAGGGTGAGGACCCACTATAGCCTTGAAGTAGCCGTCAGGATGATCTTCGTCTTTCAAGAGAGTCTCCGTGTAGGCTTTAACTGTCTGGATGAGGACCCACTATAGGTTGGTGAAGTAGCCATTAGGACAATCTCCGTTTTTCAGGAGTTTCTGGGTAGGCTTTAGCCGTTAGGATGAGAACTCGCTATAGGCTGGTGAAGTATTCTCCAGGACAATCTCCGTCTTTCAGGAGAGTCCGTGTAGACTTTGGCCGTCAAGGTGAGGACCTGCTATAGGTTGGTGAAGTAGTCGTCATGACGATTTTTGACTTTCAGGAGAGTTTCTATGTAGGCTTTAGCTGTCAAGGTGAGGACCTGTTATAGGCTGTCGAAATAACCGTGAGGATGATCTCCGTCTTTCAAGAGAGTCTCCGTGTAGGATTTGACCATCAGGGTGAGGAAGCCGTCAGGGTGAGGACCCACTATAGGCTGGGGAAGTAGTCGTCAGGATGATCTTCTTTCAGGAGAGTCTTCGTGTATGTTTTAGCCGTTAGGGTGAGGACCCAGTATAGGCTGTCGAAGTAACCGTCAGGATGATCTCTATATTTTAGGATAGTCTCCTTGTAGGCTTTAACCGTCTGGGTGAGGATCTGTTATAGGCTGTTGAAGGGAGTTGTCACAGATGCTTGTGTTCGAAGTGGGAAGTAGTTTGCAACGCTGATTCTTTTCATTGAGATAATTGATTATTTATATATAATATCATTTCAAATGAAAAGAATTTCATTACTTGCCGAATATCTTTTCGTCTTGGTCAGCTAAGGCGTAGGAACATTTGCCTCTTTTGGCAATCACGTTGTAGGGCCTTTCCCAGTTAGCTCCGAGTTTTCCCAATTTTTTACTCAGCATTCTGGATAACGTGTTTCAAGACCAGGTCACCAATCTGAAATTCTCTAGCTTTTACTCTCTTGTGATGAACTGCCTTGATTTGTTGTTGGTAAGATGCAATTCAAATTGTGGCTTGTCGCCACCTTTCTTTAGACTGATCTTGTGTCAAAAAGAGCTGAGCGGCGTTCTGGTCGACCTCTTTCGTGCGCAGTATCGGCATATAAATGTCAACTAGGATGATGACCTCCATCCCATAGGCTAGTGAGAACGAAATCTTACCCGTGGGGACACGCTTCGTGGTTCGGTATGCCTAGAGCACTCCGGAAAGTTTCTCGACCCATTTGCCCTTTGCCTTTTCGAGGCTTTTGCACAGGCTGTCGAGGATATTGCGATTGTCGATTTTGGCTTGACAATTGCCCTATGGATAGTATGGCGTAGAGAATTTGTGGGCGATCTTGTACTTGGAGCAAAAGGTAGCTACCTCCTTGCTGACCGTTATCAAGATGATGTGCGGTAGGCCAAAACGACATACAAGATTCTGCCATAAGAACTTGACCACTTATTGTCCAGTGACTTCGAAGAAAGGCACAACTTCTATCCACTTGGTGAGTATTTGGTTGCAATTAGTAGGAATTAGAAATGAGGATATGCGCGGGGAAGTGGGCCTACTACATCCGGTCCCTGTTCCATGAAGGGCCAGGGATTGCATAGTGTATGGAGCCTCATACTTGGCCTGCTTGAGGAAGGAACGAATCTTTGGTATTGTGGGCATCTCTTCATGTACTTCTTGGCGTCACTGAACATCTTGGGGGCAATAGTACCCTTGGTTGATGTCTTTGTGAGCAAGAGATCGACCTCCTGCGTGGTTCCCGCAGCCGCCATCACGAATCACTTGCATCACTTTCTTGGCTTTGTTCGATCCGAAACATCTTAAGTAAGGGTCAGAGTGAAACTTGGAGTAGGACTTCTTGTACATGATATCCCCCAGGAGGATGTACTTGGTGGCCAAGTGTTGAGTTTCTGCGCTTCGACTCTGTCATTGGGCAACTGGGCGATGATGGGATCTATCTACCCCGGGGAGGTGTCCTAGCGAAGCACTTCGACTCCTGATCGCTGGCTGTTGGGTATCGCAATGTATTCGATAGGGATCTCCCTCCGTAATTGGTGTTCTTCCACGGTCGATGTCAGGTTGGCTAAGGAGTCAACGTGGTTGTTTTCTGACCTAGGGGCTTGTTTAAAGTTGCACCAGAAAACTTTGACTTCAAGCTGAGAATGAGCTACAGGTACACCACCATCTGTTCGTCCTTGGTTGCGTACTCTTTGTTGACTTGACTCATCGCTAGTAACGAGTCACAACGGACCTTGAGTCCGATCATTCCAACGTCCCTGCCATCTTGAGGCCAGCAATGACAACTTCGTACTCGGCCTTATTGTTGGTGGCAGGGAAGCCTGGAGTGTAGGACTACTCAATGATGGACCCTTTCAAAGCTATCAAGACGACGTCGATACCAATAACTTTGATGTTTGAAGCTTTGTCCGCATTAAGGGTTCATCTTTCCTAGTGGTTGCTTTGCACTAGGGCTCCCGGAGTGAATTCAGCAGTAAAGTTTGCCAAGACTTATCCTCTAATTGTTGTCCTTGGCTCGTACTTGATACCGTATGGCTTCAACTCTGTGGCCCATTTTGCTATCCGTCTAGTGCCTTGCAGATTATCTACAATATTCTTAAGAGGGTGCTCTGTCAGCATGACGATATGAAAAAATTGAAAGTGGTGCTTTAGCTTCCTCGAGGGCGAAGAAAGCAATGGCTATCTTCTTCATCCTCTGGTACTTGGCTTCGGCACCAAGCAGGGACTAGCTGACATAGTACACATGCTTCTGAACGCCCCCTCTTTTCGTATCAAAGCTTCGCTGACAGTTGATTCCGATACCGCGAAGTAAATAAATATCGTCTCTCCGGTGACATGTTTGGATAAGAGAGGAGAAGAGGCTAAATACTTCTTCAAACCTTAGAACGCTACTTCGCACTCTCATTCCAGCAGAAATTTGCCCCGATCTTATTTATGACTTGGAAGAACGAGTTTGCATTTATTTGTAGAATAACTGAGGAATCAGTTCAAGGCTGCTAGACATCCATTCAACATATGTACTTCCTTGACACAGGTTGGAGACCGCATGCCCAGGATGGCAGATATCTGGTCGGGATTGGCCTCGATACCCTGCGGGGTGACCAGATATATCAAGAATTTTCCAGAGACCACACCGAAGATGTACTTCTCTAGATTGAGTCTGACCTTGTACTTTCTAAGGCGGTCGAACATATCGCTCAGATGTTGCACATGGTCAGAGGACCAAAGACTCTTCATGAGTATGTCGTCGACGCATACCTCTATGGTGTGTCCGATCAGCTCTTTGAAGACCTTATTGACCATCCATTGGAAGGTCGCTCCAGTATTCTTCAGTCTGAACGGCATCGCCATGTAACAGTAGATTCGCCGATCAATGATGAACGCCATCTTGTCTTCGTCTGGTGGATGCATCTTGATCTGGTTATATCCGGAGTAGGCATCCATAAACTGAGTAGCTCATGGTCCGCGGTTGCACCCACCAGGTGATCGATCCTCGGAAGAGGGAAGCTGTCTTTGAGACACGCTTGGTTGAGGTTGGTGAAGTCGATGTAAACTCTTCATTTGCCACACTTCTTCACCAAGACCGTATTGGTGAGCCACCCGGATAATGAGTCTCCCTAATGAAGTTGGCTAGGAGCAATCGGTCTGCTTTCTCATTGAGGGCCTGGCATTGTTTCACATTCATCTTCCTCGAGTTCTGCTTCACTAATTTGATCTTTGGATTGATAGAGAGCCGGTGGCAGATGAGAGATGGATCAACTCTTATATATTTGCAGGAGATCAGGCAAACACATTCATGTTGTTAGATAAAAACTCTTTGAACCACACCTTTTCATCCGCCGAAAGATTTGCCTCGATTCGGAGAGCTTGTTCTAGATGCGATGGGTCTGTTTCTTCCTCTGACCAATTGTCTGGAGCCTCTGACTCATCGGAGGAGCCTGTTTCTCCGCTTTCACTACTTTGTGATTGCTATTGATCTGTGGTCTATTTCTGCTTTTTCTTTGGGGTGGGGGTGGCCTCGATTGGAGGCCACTATCGCGTTCTTCACCATCCACCCGAATTTTTTTATCGATGGCTGCAATGCTTCGGGAAATTGCTTGGTCTCTTCATATTTCTGCGGTCCCTGATGGAGTAGGATACTGCAGAAGCTGATGGTAAATGGATGGGACAACTTTTATTATATGGATCCATGGCCGCTCGAGGATCGTGTTGGGGGCGGATTCCACGTCGATCACGTAGAACTCTGTAATGACGTACAGATCGGCGCGAAGCGGGTGTGAGATTGTTTTGGGCGAACATGTCTCGTTTCCATCAAACTCATATAAATTGGACTGGATTTGAGGATAAATTATTGCTCGGGCAATCTCCAGAGTGTCCTCCATTCTGTCCAGTGCGCTCCGTATAGGATGTTGATGCTACTCGCTATCGACCAGGATTCTGGAGACTCGATTGTTGTCGATGTGCATAGTAACGATCAAGGCATCGTTATGTGGGAAATGCACTGTGTAGGCGTCATCCTTCAAGAATGTGATCGACAGTCAACACTATTGGGTAATTGGTCTTGCGGGCCTCATCAATGTAGATGTCCTTTTTCTTCAAGGTGGTGCCCTCTAATGGGGATGCGTCGATGATGGCTTCCACCTTTTTGTAGCTGATGAGTGCGTGGCTGGCTATGTTTCCCGTTGTTGAGCTTCAGAGGCTCTTTTTTGCACCTTGACCTCTGACGGCTGCCAGGGTTAAGGATGAATTCTTTGAGGTATTCCCGATTGACAAGCTCCTTGGAGCTGCTTTCGGAGAGTTCAGCAATCAAGTGTGTGGTGACCCACCCCATCGTGGAATGCACAGTAGTCGCCCGCTCCAGGGCCCTTCGAATTAGGCGGGAGAGATCTCGGACGCCTCATCCAAGGTTGGTCCGGGATAGCGTTGAAGACCTGGTCGATGGAAAGCTTGAACGGAGTGAAGTGGCATCCACCCCGTACGTAGACTTCGATGGGGTTTCGTGAAGAGCTCAACAGAGAGCGCTTCTTGTAACTGTCATGTCGGTCTGTAGTCTTCTTCAGAGGAGCAGGTTGTTGCTTTGTCTTCTCTCTTTCACTCTTCTGCTTAGGAGGTCGGCTCATCGAGCTCCGCATCGCCTCTTCTAGTTGAATGTATTTCTGAGCTCGGGACATGATGTCCTTCATGCTGGTGATGTCATGCTACACCAGATGCCGATAGAAGGGGTGATCGGTTTGCAATCCGGCGGTGAATGCGGCTGCAGTGACATCATCACTACAATTATAAACCAGTGCCACCTGGCTCTGGGAAATAACAGATGTAGCGCTTCAAGGTCTCTCCTTGCTTCATCTTGATCGTAAAAAGATGGTTGTTCTTTTTGAACTTCTGTCGCGAGACGAACTGGTTGAAGGAAGGTGTCACTGACCTCGAAGTTTCGAAGAGATCACGACAGGAGGGAATAGAACGATTGAAAGGCCACGTCCTTGAGACTGGAGGGAAACACCCGACACATGAGGGGGTCATCGTGGGAGTGGACCGCCATTTTGACTTGGTAAGCTTGGAAGTGTTGGACGGGATTAGTCTTTTTGGTGTAACATCGAAGCTAGTATCACAAACTTCTTTGAAAAGCAGTAGACATGGATTTCCTCTGTCAGAGGAGAATTAAGATCCGCAGATGGAATATTATGACCCATTGCAAGATTGTAGTATGTCCTCGTGGATCCGCTTCTTGACCATTTCTACGAGGTCCTTGATGCGAGGAGTTTTTGTGGGCTTGGGAGGCTCGCTTGCTTTCATCGGAGCGATCCTCTTGACATGGAGATTGGAGATGCAGATTTGCGATGCCTCCGGCTGCCCCCGCGGTGCAGGCGGTATCAATCGCGTGTGGCTGTGAGGAATGGGCATGAGATTCTTCTACGTTCGAGCTCCTCTTCTGGGCAGGGTTCAAAGTCTCGGCCGAGTTGAGAGAGACTCAGCTGAGTCGTCTCTGGAACGGTCACCGCTGATTCGAGAATGAGACGCGAGTCGATCTTTGTGGAGGAAATAAGCTGACTCGAGTATGACTTGGTCAACTCGGCCGAGTCCCAATACGATTCGGGTTGACTCAGCCGAGTCATGGCCGAGTTGGGTTTAAAAAAAAAAAAAACTCGTTCACAATCAGAAATTAAGGCTCACCCGTCAGCCTGCCTGCTGTCGTTGCCGCTCGCCACCGTTGCCCGCCCGCTGCCGTTTGCCGTTACCTGTACGCCTCCGTACGATCTCTCTTTCCCTCTTTCCTCTCCTCTGTCTCTTCCCATCTCCCTCTCTGTCCCAATCTCACTCCCCCTCTTTCCCTCCCTTTTTTCTCTCTCTCCCTCTCTGTCCCTATCTATCTCAGTCAGGAGAGGAGAGGGGGAGTGGGGTGAGGGAAAGAGTGAGGGAGAGCGGGAGATGGGGGAGAGAGAGAGAGATCGGGTGGGAAGAGAGACAGATAGAGATATCAAAGGGAGGGAGAGAGAGCCAGAGAGAGATCGTTCTCTCTCTCTCTCTTATCTTTTATTTTCCTTTTTTAAATTTTTAAAGTTTTTTCTCATATTTACCCTTCAAATCTTTTATTTTCTAAATTTACTCTCAAATCATCATATTTCTTAAATTTACTTCCTCTCAAATCATCGTATTTTCCCATTTACCTCTCAAAACAAACTTGTTTTGGACATGTGATACATGAATATTGTTGTCTACATTTTTTTAAAGATTTATCGTGATTTTTTTCAAAAATTTTGAGCTTTCTATATAGCGTTTTATGCGTATCGCCCGAGACCGATCCGAGACAGCGTGATCGATCCGTCTCAGTGCCCACCGAGTCAGCGGCTGAGACTTTGAACCATGCTTATGAGCTCTTCTGAGTTTCTCGATTTCGACGAGAAGCTGATTCTGGACATGTCGCTGTGGTCCCTCTCCAAGGTGGCTTTCTCTCGCTCGCGGGCCGCCTCAGCCTCCTGTGCATTTAGTTGCTCCTGCAGGCGGGCTAGTAGTTGGAGTTGGCCTTCAGCAGACAGCTGTGGTTCAAGCTCGTTGGCTGCCCCTTCTAGTGGTTTCAGTGACGAGTGCTCCTCGACTTGTTCAAGAACGACGTCGGGATTTGGAGATGGAGTTCAACATTAATCGTGCCCCCCTTGACGATCTTCTTGCCTTTGGAGACGGCAGTTGGGTCACGGTTTGTGATGTGGCCTTTTTTGTTAGAGCCATCGTCGTTGGCGAGGCTTTTTGAGGAAGTATTTGGCTAGGAGGAGAGGGAACTCTTGAATGTATTTTCAAGAGATCTCAATGAAAATACCAATGTTATGAGGATTTTTCACCGTAGACGATCGGACGCTCTCGATTGATCCTGTCAAAAACACAAAAGAACACCTTTCAAATCAGGAGCATCGGTGCGGTGCTGGTCGAAGACCCTCGGGCGTGAGAATGAAAATCCTCGTTTTGAGTGAGAGCAAGCGAAAGAATGCTTATGTGTAGTGTTTTTTGGTTGTAATCAGTAGTGACCCCTTTCTCAATCGAGATCGAGGTGTATATATACCTGTTAGAGTTGTAAGGGTGCAAAAATTTTGGACCTCCATAGCTGCATAATTTGCACATTGTGTTTTTCTTGTAACCGTCAAGATTACGTCACTTGATTGTTGGGACTGTCATGCAGAGATATCCGCCACTATTCATAACAACCCACATTGAAGTAGGAGCGTTGTAATATTTCGAACGTGGGATGACCTGGCAGCATAACTGAATCCATGAGTCACGGGGTCCTGTCGCTAAGGTGTAACCAACGTAGAAGCGACAGTCCTTGTGGAGGATTTTCGTTATAGAGACTGCGGCCTTCGGATTGCGGAATGACTCCAGATTGGTTGGGAGTCCGGGAAAATGACTCCGGACTGAATGTGACCTCTGAATGTAATCGTGAATTTCCTCGTGTATCCTTGCTGAACTCCATAAAGGAGCCGTTAATCGCTTGGGGTGCCTTTTGAAAGTAGGACACATGTCATGATCTCGAGGGAGGATGAAAACTAACCAGTACACTTGAATATTTCAAATAATTTATATCATATCCACCGCAACAGATCCAATACCCAACATTCAGTGCATCCAAAAATCTCTGATTAATTTCACCACGAAGAAACTTTAGTACGACAAGACGTATATGAGCAGGATATGCGGAGTCATGTACAAAATTCTTATTTCCTACTATATGATGGACAAGGTGTCACAATTTTGATGTTGTATGTGGGAGATTTTGTATAATATTAATGAAGTTAATGGTTATTTTTAGCTCTTATTTTTTCTGTGAATTCTAAATGTTTAACATGTTCTATTATTATTTTCTTCTGCACAAATTATTTATGAGCTTTTCAATGTTTTTGTATAATTGTCATACATTCCACTTATTCCTGAGTTTGTTCATCATCTCACATCCTACTTATTTTAACAAGTACCCTATTGTGTATCTTTGGCATATCATATTTATATCGTGTACTTGTAACGGTGTTATCTTAGTCAGATTACCGTGTTCTTATTGTGAAATAGATAAAAATATACTTTAGGCATTTATTTTCGTTCAGTTCTTTTGCTTTATCAACCCATGCCGCGTCAAATTTAACATCTTCATTCTCTTTCAAGAGTCTTTGGAGTTTATAGAGTTTTTTTTTCGTTGAATGATCTTAATAAACATCACAAGCAAGGTTCTACTACCTTATGTTGCACTATTATGGATATGGGATACGAATACGATGTAGTATGAATATGTGGAAATTGCAAATCTTAAAAATGCATATACAAATGAGTTAGTAACAAAATTATATTTGTGTGTGTGAGGAAGCTTTTGTTTTTGGAAATATTAAAGAGAAATCAATTGGATCTCATCTTTTATCTCTTATTCAATTATAATATAATCTTTTACATAAAATAACCTTCACATCTTTATATTTCCTCACGCTCACTCTCGAGCTGGGTATATACATCACACATTCCCTAGCTCATCACAATAGACCGAAGGAGCATATACATCATACATGCCTACTTGTCACAAATAAACCAAACTTGTTATCCTCCGAAGTTATCAACAAATCTACTAATTAATTAGCAAAGGAAACATATTGAGTCTTGTGATCTTTTCCTCAATGACTTTTTGATGGACAAGATAGAAATCCACCTCGATGTGCTTGGCGCGCTCATGAAAGACATGATTCTTTGTTATGTGAATAGTTGCCTTGTTACCGCAGAATTGTATCATAGGA